>OY284476.1:32362165-32434085 GCA_958336345.1 Dorcus parallelipipedus
CACTTGAGAATGTTAGGTTTGTTACATTCGAAAGCTCAATAAACTGGCTTTGCGTGCGTAATATAAACAACTTTTTTTCTACAATTGGTCAAAAAATGAGTGTTTACGCATTAATTTCAGTGCGAAAAACACGCGTTTTTTTCACCGTTAAAAAAAATTTTGGCGCACTGTGAAAAAAAGAATTTCTGACATTTCTAAAATTGTATAAAATAGTACCATCCTTAACATTCAAGGGGTTGTAACTTCTTTACTAGACAACTACAAACGAAAATTTCTCTACTACAAACCTCTACGTATTATTTAGAGACGGTTTACCGATTATAGAGTCAGCCCCCCTGCGGGGGTGGAAATAATGCCACCCATAACATTCAAGAGGTTGTAACTTTTTTTCAGGATAACTACAAACGAAAATTCCTTCATTACAAACAACTACAAACAATTTGGCATCGATTAGTGCCGGTTAGAAGTCAGCCCCCCCAATTTGGCATTATTTGGCATCCTTAATATTCAAGGGGTTGTAACTTTTTTACTAGACAACTACAAACGAAAATTTCTGTACTACAAACCTCTGCGCATTATTTAGAGACGGTGAACCGATTATAGAGTCAGCCCCCCTACGGGGGTGGAAATAATGCCACCCTTAACATTCAAGAGGTTGTAACTTTTTTTCTGGATAACTACAAACGAAAATTCCTTCACTACAAACAACTACAAACAATTTGGCATCGATTAGTGCCGGTTAGAAGTCAGCCCCCCAATTTGGGGGGATGGCCATTTTTCGCCCCCCATAACTTTTTAATTTTTTTACTACAAACGAAAATTCTTTCACTACATAACTCTACAAACAATTTGGCGTCGTTTTAGCTAAAAAAATTTTTTTGAGAAAGTCGGGGGCCAACTTCACACAGTTGATTGTAGTCGCTACCCGCGATCAATATTTTTAAATACATGTTATTAAATTCTAGCAATATATTTTTAGACCGAGTGAAATTATGTGTAATTTTGTCTATGAACTTTTTTGGCGTGAAAACCTTTATAAATAATTTTAAACAGAGCTATCAAACGTCGTGTCATGTGTCATGCGCATGCACGTCTAGCAACTATGCAAAAAGAAATGAAAAGTTATTGAATAATCTACGTTATTAATGGAAGATCAAGAATTCCCCAAGCCAAAATGAAATTTTTAAGCGCAATTTACTCAGTCAAAGGCGCCACATCTGGCAACACTGCTCCCTGGCGCCCTTTATTAAATACTCACCCCTTCTCCATTGTGCTAGCTCGGGAGAACCGCCACTTGTCATCCGGTAAGTCAATAATTTAATTCAGGAGCATTTTCCCCTTTTAACATTTTGGTGGTGACAGTAACACAGTTTGTTGTGTAGAACATATTAAAATAAACATTTGCTTACTTATCAATTTACTTTAAACAAATGTTTATTTCAATATATTTTACAAAACAAACTGTGTTACATCACGTTTGCACCAATATTTAACATAACAAATTTTTTTGATTGATCTTCCTCCATTTGTAAGACATGCTTTCATCCTACATGTAAACTTCACTATTTGTTAGTAATCTTTTAATATTGTTACTCTTTTGGGGCATTTTTAAATTAATTACAGCGTCCTGATGCAGGGAATAACCATTCCCGAAAGCTTGACATAAATTAAAGTTCTATTTAACCTTTTCTGACTGCATCCCCTACAAAACCTTCATTCAAAATTATTTTTCTACTTTGCGTTCACAATTGTGACATCAAAAACAGTTTCACAATGAAGCTCATTGTGAAACTGTTTTTGGGGAAATTTTAGTCAATTTTTAATTGAAAATATTTAATAGATTTTACAAAATAATTCATTATTTATTTATTATTTAACAGACTACTCACAATGAAGCTGGATAAGAAAAATTAATAACTTGTCAATTTGATTTTTGTTTAAAACGATAGGTTGTCTGTGTTGCCACGCATTACAATTAAAATTCCCCATATACTAAGGAGATTCGATTTTTCGATTTTTAACAATGTTTTTCATATTTTTGTTCAATAAGTGACGCAAAGTAGAAAAAATACTATATTTTACACGTTTCACAAGAGGCATTGTACCACTCGTTCTGTTAGGGCACTCCGAGCTCGCTGCGCCTCGCTCGTCGTACCCTAACCCCACTCGTGTTACAATAAGCCTTCTTGTGAAACTTGTAAAATAATATACTATAATGTAACCTTTACAATCAAATAAACAAAATGTTTATGTAAAACAATAAAACTAAATAGAAAACACTGTGTAGGAAATTAAATCAACATGTGAATAACCTTGCTTGTTGCATACAGCAAAACGTCTACAGAAAGACCAACTGACATATTACCTTTTCTTTCATATACACGAAGTAGTAAATGGCAATTGATAGCAAAATGTTTAAGTGCGTATATACAAAGGCACATTTGAAAACAGATAAAACATGTAACAAATATGGTACAAATAAAATGTGCAAAAACATACCAAGACAACATAGTGATATCATAGTGCAGTGCATATTAAAAAATAAATGAAATTGTTTCAATGAAATTTAACGAAAAAATCAACATGCAAATCTTAAAATTACTACAGAATTACTTAATCAAATTTATAGTAGTAAAATATGTAACGAATGCAATTTATTTAACGTAAAGTTTTTTTTTTAGTTGATTTGTATTTATTTACAAATTGAGAGGCTCATTTTCAGCAAAATCTTTTTACAATTTCACATAAGATAGATGTTCCGAATATAATCCACTCGACCTTTGATGGCACTGTTTAAATCTCCAAAGGGATTTTATGAAAAAATTAAAATGTCTTATTTATTAGGACCTTTGTTTAGTACAGGAAAAACATAATTTATTTTTTCTACAACCGTGTCTAAAAAAGTAGATACTTTAAAGGTTAATTTTAGTTTGTAAAGGGTCACTTTTTAAAAACTAGTGCATAAAAAGTTCTTTTGTCCAACAGTTGCATGTTTTTAGGTGTTTTATAGGTTGGTTTTGAGTGACTAAAATTTAATTTTTGGTACACGCTCCGCAAAATGGTTGCTTAGGGGACTATTTTCAGAACGAAAAACGTATCTTTAGTAGCCTCAATCGTCATAGCAACACTTAGCAATTTAGACTTGCTAATTCGAAATTCTAGCTATTTAACATTAATGTTGGTGATTTGGCGAGCGTGTACCAAAAAATATTGTATGTACCACGTACGCAAAATGGTTTTAGGGGACTCATCTCAAGGATTTGGCTCCTTCGTCGGCTCGCCCTTAATTACGATTCGTCCCCTAAAACCTTTTTTTGCGTACTTGATACATAAACTACTATTTTGGTACACGCTCCGCAAAATGGTCGCTTAGGGGACTATTTTCAGAACGAAAAACGTATCTTTAGCAACCTCAGTCGTCATAGCAACACTTAGAGTCCGCTAAAAATTTTTAGCGACCTAGTACTTAAAGCTGCTATGGCAATACTTTAGCGGATTATTTTTAAGCAAGTTTCAATGAAATAAAACAAGTAACTAAATATAAAATTTAACTCGTTGATATGATTACCGATCATTACCGTGTCTGATTGTGTCTGATGACAGGGACAATTTAGACTTGCTAATTCGAAATTCCAGCAATTTAACATTAATGTTGGTGATTTGGCGAGCGTATACCAAAAAATATTGTATGTACCACGTACGCAAAATGGTTTTAGGGGACTCATCTCATTAAGGACTCGGCTCCTTCGTCGCCTCGTCCTTAATTACGATTCGTGCCCTAAAACCTTATTTTGCGTACTTGATACATAAACTACTAATTTAGTTACTTAGAGTGCAAAATCAACAACTACCCATGACGACCGACCATGACTGCTTGACGTTTTAAGTAATTCAAAAATATCTTTTCAAGATTCTTTGTTGTTAAAAAATGCAACTGTTGGACAAAACGTCGTATATCACACGTGAGCGAAATGCATTTATACACTCGTGAGAATTGTCTCATTCGTGCTTCGCACTCGTGAGCCAAACTTCTCACTCATGTATAATTTTGCATTTCTCTCACTTAGGTATAATATAATCTACTATTATATCCATGCAAGGGAAATGTCCGCTAAAGGGAAAGATATTAGTTTTTTAAAAGATTTATTTTAGATATCCATTATTATGTAAGAATTATTTTGTGAAAAATTTGCATATCTATTACTTAAATATTAATTTTTAAAATAGCTGTATTGCATCTGCGGATTTACTGCACATCGATCTTAAAAAAAAAGGCAATACGAAGGACCGAAGTTGCTATCGTGGTCTTAACATTTCCAAAAAAAAGTGAAAATAAAATAAATATTGAATAACGTTCACTTCTGGATTTTGTTTCACTTTTGTCACAAAATTTCCTTTTCTACCATAGGAGTAGAAACTTAAAAGTGCATCACAGGCGTATTTTCCAACGGAAACAATATGTCACAACCTTTGATGAACTTTTTCAAAAAGGTGGGAAGAAAGTACACGTTTTCAAAATGCTTCGGAGATCAGAAGACGTACTTCCCTGGCATTTCCATTAACGCGACAATACATGAAATGCATATCTGCATAATGCATCTCCACCTTTAAATAAACTGGAATTTTTAAATATAATAAACTGGAATTTAGGATATTAAAAAATAATTTTTAAAATTGTTGCCATATTTTTTAAGTAGGATCTTGTGCCTTAAAAGTTTACGGAACAAATTTATAAATAATTTCGCGGAACACTGAAAAAGTTGTTAGCTGTTACCGCGACCTAATAGATGTCACGAGACAGAGTTCTTAACCGGCCTGGGCAATACTTCATTTAACGCAAATTTTCCTCGCTTTAGCGCTAAATAAGAAACATCATAAATAACGAAAGAATAAAACATAAGGAAACTATATTCGAGCAAGAAAATATAACTGTACTTGCCATAAACTGCGTGAGTTTCACATTAATTGAAAATGAAACTGTGAAATGACTTTCCAGCGGAGAAACACTTGAAGTAATAGGGAGTTTTTGCAATACTTTACGATAATAATATAGGGTGCCCGGATTTCGTAGGGACAACATGGGTAACTTTTGTATTTGAAGAGATAGAGAGACGGTTAAATTAGCAAAAAGGTGCAGATTCGATAGCTCATTAAGAATCCATTTTCAAATTGTATTTGTCATGGCCATCTTGGTTAAAATTAAAAAAAACAAAATCTCATAATTTCTTTTATTTGCCGTAACTTTCTTTTTACAACTACGCCTGAAACAGCTGTACAAAGCCTGCTCGAGGAATCCTCTGTAATCAAGACCGATTTGCACAAAATTTTAAGATATTTAGATGCGGTTTGAACTAATTTGCAGTACTTGAGGCATTTAATAGTATTAATGGCAATACTATCCGTAAAGTCATTAATAGTGTTCAGAAACGGTGCCAACTTTGCACTGCAAACAATGGTGGCTTATTTGAGTGATTTAATATTTTTGATTATTATTTTTGTAATTCAGTTTGGTTTTGTTCTGCCAATAAAAACATTTCAATTACCATACAAATTAATTCAAACCGCATCTAAATATCCTAAGTAACAAAAAAGAAAATAAAAGAAATTACATGTACAATTTTGTTTTTTTTTTATTTTCACCAAGTTGGTCATGACAAGTAAAATTTGAAAATGTATTCTCAGTGATCTCTTGAACCCGCACCTTTTTACTAATTAAATCATCTCTCTATCTCTTCGAATAAAAAAGTTACCCATGTTGTTCCTACGAAATCCGGGCACCCTGTATATCGTTACGCGAAAGGCTATTTTGCTTAGCAACCTTATGGATTTAGTCAATCAGAAATCGAGTTTTAACGTTTACCGTACATAAAATTTAACAGAACGTATTGCAAAAACTCACTAGTAACTTGCACAGGTCGGATAAAGATACCCTGTTTCGTAAAATCTAGTAGGTCGTGGCTGGTACAATGAAACTTCAATAAATGCATATTTATTAACTTTAAAAGAATAACTTACAAATTTGTTACTTCTCTTTTTATTCTAAATTCTGCATATGCTACTATTCTTTTTTTTGTG
The DNA here is from genome assembly GCA_958336345.1 of Dorcus parallelipipedus. NCBI lineage: Eukaryota > Metazoa > Arthropoda > Insecta > Coleoptera > Lucanidae > Dorcus > Dorcus parallelipipedus. The sequence goes on from OY284476.1 coordinate 32,368,241, forward strand.
AGTACACTTACATTTTAGCCAGCATCTAAGATAAGAAACTGATCCATATTAGGCACTGAGACATATTCGGGCAACCTACCTTACGCTTTAATAACAAGGGTCTAAATAAAAACCTGGTCAAGTAGGCTACATTTAGTAATTCTGCTATAATGTAAATGCAGTCGATAAATTTTCGATCACAACCTACTTGACCAGATTTTTCTTTAGACGCTCGTTACAATATTACCTGGTCATTATTTTCAACATCACACTTTTTTGTAATTCTGTGGATCCTTTAAAATGACAAATCTCTGAATCGAAATATACTCTATGAATAGACAACTTTCTTTAAAATGTGCTACATTACCTCTAATATTAATAATAAAAACAATTAGCAATAAATGTATATGCAAAAGCAAAGCAAAGTGAAATGTTAAAAATACCTCTTCGGCCTGCTCAAACAGTTTTCGCATTTGTTTAGTAAAATACGGCATAAAAACTTTTCGACATTCTCCGATTTGAAACAACTGACTGTGGACAATGTCATTTATAGTCATCATTTTTTGCTTCGTAAGTCGACCAGCAGGTACTTGAGTTAATAAATTGCACAAAAGTTCACTAAAAAAAAAAAAAACTTAAATAATTTTTCGCTAAACAGAACGCCATACACTACAATTGTGTGTATTGTTTTTAAATTACGTATATAATTGAATACGCTGTAATAGTAGAAGTATTTCAATGAATGCAATGACAAATCTGATAAACTGATACAGTAAAATAAATAATGAATTGAAAAGCATTTTGTAACAAGTTTACATTTTTATACGAGTTGTATCTAAATACAACAAAAACTGTATTACTGCCAATTTATTTAATATATAGTTTTAAAAAAAAATTTCCAATGAAAATATTTTCACTTCCTCCAGAGAATTTGTTTTTATTAAGATTATTATTTATTAGTATTAGTGCTACTGCTTACCTTAAAGGTTTAGGTCTAAACACTAATAAAATGTCTGGTATAATGCTGGGTAAGTATTTAAGGCAGGCGCCTTGTTCCCTAAGAAGACTGTCACTATCTTGGCACATCATTTTAATAATACTTTGCATTAAATCTTTCAGCATATCTTCGAAATCATCATCTTCCTGATCATGATGTAATTCAATATACAGTAATCTAGATCTCGTTACAAATCTCATTAAATACTGCAAACATTTCATTGTTTTGAATATGAAATCCTTATCTGTGTCTTTGGCTGTAGTTTCAGATCTTTCAATGTACTTTTTTAAAACTGCAATTAATTTCCTAAGAGAAAAATTAAGGCATAATTTAATCAAGAATATTACAGACTTGGTTACTCACCTATATGCTAATGTGGCACTAAAGCTTTCCTTTATATACAAATCTAAAACTGGTTCAAAATGTGCATACTTCCAATTATTACTGACTAAAGCAATAACTGACAATAAGCACTGAAATACTAGTTCATCATAAGAATTCGTATTATGGCTGTACATTAAAATATCAAAAAGAGCATCCAAAATATCTTGAAAGAATTTAACTACTTCTTCCCCATTGCAGTTGACTACATTTTGTAAACTTTTCAAAGAATCTTCAAGAGATTCTTTATGCGAAGCCCAGTTAAGTAGTTTCAGAAGGTTTGCTAAAAGCAGTGAAATATTACAATTGAATAAACAATTACCTAGAGAGCAGAAAATGAAAAACTAACCGTTTTGTGTCAATTTTGTAGAACAAATATTGGCAGAAATAACAAATGATTCTTTTGGACTGTAAGACAATCCATGTCCTTGTGGTTTATTATTTCCATTTTTAAGACCATCCACAGTTGATGGCAGTGTGAAATAATCGGTAGAATCGTCCAAGAACCTTTTATGGTCGATTTTGTAAACAACTAAATTATGTTTGTCATCTTTAAGTGTTGTGCCATCTGTTTGCATAAGTTGCACGTATGACATAGCAAATGGTTTTTCACTTTTATCTTTCGCCTCATTTGATGAACGATGTTTAAAAAAAAATTTCAAATGACTAGTTTTAAATTCTTCAATGGGTATTGCCACCTTGAATGTTTCAAACCACTGTGGTCTATATTCATGGTAGTAAATCACAGATCTATATTCGTTTAAAAGGGAGGCGCCCCCACCTATTGAAATAACTTCCTGCCAAGTAATTTGATATTAAAAAAAATTGAAGTCATTCTGTCTAGTACTTACAGGAATGGAAACGCCTCTTTCATTGCAGACTTTAACAGTTACTTCAACATTTTTGTCGCTAGTTTTATTTCCTTTTAGAAATTCTCCCTGAATAAGTGTTAAATATAGATCGTTTCTTACATCACCAGGCAAAATTACCTCAGGAAAACCCATTTTTCTTGCTATAGAATAATTACCTATAACTAGATGAGGATTTTCTTCTCTCACCTGAAATTAGAATTGGATTACATAAATATTAGGTAAGCAAATCCGATAAATATCATTAAAAAATAATAAATTACCTGTTTAAGATCACCATGTAATAACTTTAAACTAACAAATAAATTTTGATTTTTATTATCACTTTTGGTATCTTTGTTTGTAATTTTTCTTAAGGTTTGTTCCAGATTGTCCTTATCACAACTGCAATAAAAATGCATAATTTATTCTAACTATCTCATTCTTAAACAAAATTAAACAAAAATTAAACAATAATTTATATCTTTATATTATGTCTTGATTTGCTAGTGAAATAACAAATCAATAAACAAGTATGAGCAAGTTCGTAAATTCTTCGGTTGACAATTGGATGTAATCATATCTTCATCAAACCGTTGGTAAAGTCATCATAAATATTTTATTCATAAGTTGCATTTTGATATTCAAATAAGATTAGATCAGTTTACGAGATCAAATTCATCAAAATTCATAATTTATTATACCTATCGTTTTTCCTGGTAATTCTTATGATAGAAAAAATCCTCAGCTTAGAAAATAGAATTTTAGTTATTCGTAGTTATCGTCAAATTCATGCAACATTGATGAAAATGTTTCAAGATATTCAAATTCCTGCTATGTGTAGTTTAAAAGGCTACCCTCATACTGATGAAGCAATTTCGATTTTGATGAAGCTAATTTTGTTAGAAAGCGTTTTCTCCGAGGGGTCAACCACTGATGAAAAAACGTACAGTGATTGCCAAAATTGGTAGTACTTTAAGTTAAATTGCCAATATTGTCAGTAATGCCGAAGTATTGTCGGTAATGTTGAAGTCAGTATGCAGAAGTATTGTCAATACTGCCAGTAATATTGGTTCTACTGCTAATATTGCCTGCAAAGCGTATCAGTATTGCGGTACTGCTAGGATTGCCGGTGTCGAAAACGCAAATGAAATGCAAGAGGTCAAATTTTTGCATTTGAAGAGCTTACAGTAAAAACACTATTTTTCCAAAAAATCCAAAAATGATTTAATAGCGTAGTCTCCTAAATTAATGCAGAAATAACCAACTTATGCATCCACTTTTTTCAAGAATTCACAAAAAGAGTATTTAATTTTTACGTTATAATTCTGAGGATTTATTGCTACTTCTAATTTTTCTACTGTTTTAAAGCTTCTTCCGCTTCATTCTTTACTAATTCATTCATTTTGGACAAAATTTTTATGTAGTTCTTGGCAAGAATTGTTAAGTGTTCGACAACCATTTTCTTTTTCTGTACTTCATTGGTAATGTCATCGCGTTCAAAATCTGAATTTGTGAATCATATTTTTCCGTTTGGTTATTTCATTTAAATTTTTTTATGAGTTTGTTTCCACTGCTGTCGCCTTTCATTGACAGTTTTTTTTAAGTATTATTTATTTTTTACAACATTCCGTACTTTAAAGAGTTTAAAACTTTTTATACATACCAAAAAAGGATGTGTATTCATTTCTTCCTAAGAGAGATGAAATATCACATCTTGCAAATTTTTTGAATTCTGCTATCTCGGGTGTTAAGGTTTTTATATTTAGAGATAGAAATTCGGTTAAATTAGCAAAGATTCTGTTTTTCAGATTTTCTATTAAAGAAAAAAAAACAATTGCACTGCTAGCTTCACAATATTTATATAATCGTATCTTTTAGAATAACTTAAAATAACAATGTAATCATTTTTATAATCCATTTATTTGGTAGAAATTATTTGGTATAAGTAGTTAAATATCTTCAACTAATAAGGATTTTTTGGATACTGCAACTTTTTCTCTATTATAGGGATCCATTATGATAAGAAAAATTGAAAACGTCAATTCATAGCCAATAATTAGCCTTCCGACTTACGTTTGAAACTTTTTTTTGTACAACTTATAATAACGGTTTTACCACCGATGTTCTTTACTTTTTATTCACCCTCTATGTTTATTATTCCGTAAAGCAAAGCAGTAATTTCAGTTTGTTGTTACAGATTCTCAAATCTGAATGTTTCGTAATAAAAAAACATTCAAAATTCAAATATTCAAAATTCATATATTCAAATTCTACACATTCACAGTCTTCCACATTTTATTAAACAAAATGCATAAGTCAATACGTCATATACCTAAACAGCAACTAATAAAAAAAAAATTAAGCTAGTCTCTAGTTTCCTAAAAAAAATAGTTTACTAATTATCGCTTCTAAACACCAAACGAATGAAAATGAAATTACTTGTTTTTAAACCAGGGGAAGTAAAATTGGCACCGTAAATTCGTGTTATAGAATGGTGCCACTCCAGATATAAATATGTAAGGTATCCTCGGTTCCTCCACGCGTCATCAACATTCACATAAACCTGCCTTAAGTTAGGTGGGGGTAAAGATACGCAGTGGGGAAAGCGTACGCATTGTAGTTGGGTGCCTTCCAGGTACTTCAGATGTTCGCCGCTAGGCTGCAGGAGCGCATGCGGCATGTAACGCCTCCTGCCTGAACCTCAGTTCAATTGTGCTTCTCCAAGCAGTGCCGCGCCGTCCCGAAATGAAAATACTCATTTTCCTTGTCAAAATTGTATAGGTCCAAAATCAATATTCACTGTTAAGTCACTTTCTATCGCTAAAATTGCTAGTGAATGTAGCCTATCTTCTCTCATGATAGACCGTAAATATGATTTGTTAAATGAATGTTTGATTTTGCCGCTATACGCACGTGCGTATTTTGCGTATAGGGTAATCCGGCACTGTCTCCAAGGGGAAAAAATGCGATAAGTTCATTTTTCACCTTTTTCATTTAATATTTTGTTCAATTTATGAATGCTCATCTACTAAGAGGGATTAGGCCTTATACTGCCCATTCCTATGAAAGTTGACCATCATTTTGCGTGTCAGTTTCTTTCGTTTTCTCGAAGGTGAAATCAATAACAAGTCACGTTTTTCGGCAGCCATTAAAATGGGGAAAAGATTCACATTTGTTGAGGAAAAAAGATTCGCATGCGTACCTTTTCTCCCAAGGTGCGAATCTTTTCTAATTTGGTATTGTTTGATCTCATGTCTTCAGTCCTGCCTAGTCATGATGATTTTACCTAGTTTTACTTTACTTTTTTCTTGTTTTTTTTTCATGTCTTAGTCATGGTAGTGTTATCTAGATACCTACCGCTACCAAGTTGGCAGCTTTCAGTTGCCAGAATTAAAGAGGAGGTACTTTATTTATTTGTGTTTTTCAGAGTATGATACTCTAGGAATAATCACTAGGTTACTTGTAAAGAGCTCAAAAGTAATAAGAAAAGACAGTGATTTCTACCTGTGGTTGACCCCTCGGTTTCTTCAATGCTTTAAATAGGATCTGGCACACACTGATATATCAAAACAAAAAGCAGTTTAAAGCACGCTAAAACAGTTGCAGTCAAAACGTTTTTACTCAAAACGTTTGGATCTAATGACTGTGGTTTTAACATGAAACGAAATAGTTACATCACCCCAAAAAAACGTGTTATGTTAAAGTAGACGTTTTTCCTCGTAAACTACGAAGAGTTTCTTTGACAGAGAGAGAGCACCTACCTTCTTTCGATCAAACAAAATGGGAGAGAAAGAGAAATGAAAAATCGCAACGTGCAGGTTCCACAAGCCGATTATTTCGTTTCATTAAAATGCATCGTAAAAAAACGCGGCGAAGCTTATGCTAGGCTTTACTTTCTTATCAATATAATTAAGCCAGCGAAACATTTCTGTATGTTTCTTGTCAGATGTGCAAACAAGAGTGGATTTCGGAACGGTTTTTAAGGAATTTAGGAGATTTTTGTGACAGACAATACTAGTAGATTAGAGTTTTTAGAAGACATTCCAACACCTGTTACAAAATATTTCTCCTCAAAAGCATATTGCATCAAAAACGTTGCGATTATGTACAAATATTACTTTTCGGTAAATAATAAAATATCTAAAGCAATATTATTTTTTTCCCCAATTATAAATCTTTGAAGTTTTCATCTAAAATTATATGAAATTTATAATTAAGTTTTTCTACTTTGCGTTCACAATGAACTCATTGTGACACCAAAAACAGTTTCACAATGAAGCTCATTGTGAAACTGTTTTTGGGGAAATTTTAGTCAATTTTTAATTGAAAATATTTAATAGATTTTACAAAATAATAACTCATTATTTATTTGTTACTTAACAGAATACTCACAATGAAGCTGGATAAGAAAAATTAATAACTTGTTAATGTGACTTTTGATTAAGACGAAAGGTTTTCAGTATTGCCACGCATTACAACTAAAATTCCCCATGTACTAAGGAGATCAAATTTTTTGACAGTATTTTTAATTTTTTTGTTCAATAAGTGACGCAAAGTAGAAAAAAGTATTTTACACGTTTCACAAGAGGCATTGTAACACTCGTTCCGTTGGGGCACTCCGAGCTTGCTTCGCTGCGCTTGTCGTTTTATAATAAGCCTTCTTGTGAAACTCGTAAAATAATAATATACTATTTGATATGTGAAATTTTGTGAAAAGTTCAAAAATTGAAAAATTAAATTTTTGTGGAAGTTAAAGAAAAGAAATTATTTTCTGGCCTTGAGATTGTTCAGTAAGCTAAAACTAATACACGATAAAAAAAATCTTGTTGAAATCTTGATTAATTTCCAAGAAATAATAATTTTAGGATTTTAACAATTTCGAAAAACGCTACTTTCTAACTAAGTAAAAATCACTCGGTATATCTAATAGGAGCCAAATAGGTTTTCGGACAAGCACAAATTATTGCCGTAAAAAGTCCGCCAAGACCGCGAAATCATTCTTTAACCGAGAGAAATATTGTCGTCGAGGCCACTTGCGGCCGAGACAGGACAATCTCGAGGACGTTAAAGGATTTCGCGGGCAAGGTGTACACAACATTTTTTGGGCAACCGTATAAAATCTTTAATTTTTGGAAATAAAAAATGCATACTTTTAATTTTTGTCGTAAATAGAATGACGGCTCTCATGTTACCATGGAAATGAGATAAATATTGTCAATTCAATGTGTGGAAATGTGGCATTTAGTTTAGCGAAATTCGATTTCGCGGGCTGTGTTGCGCTCGTGAAATGACCACTTCGCGTACGTTTGCCCAAAATAGTACATTATTTTACAAGTTTCACAAGAAGGCTTATTGTAGCACGAGTGGGGTTGGGGTACGACGAGTGTAGCGAAGCGAGTGTTACAATGCCTCTTGTGAAACATGTAAAATACAGTATTTTTTCTACTTTTCTACTTATTGAACAAAAATATGAAAAAAAAATTTAAAATTGAATCTCCTTAGTATATGGGGAATTTAATTGTAATGTGTAGCACTGACAACCTTTGGTTTTAAACAAAAATCAAATTGACAAGTTATTATTAATTTTTCTTGTCCAGCTTCATTGTAAGTATTCTGTTCAATAACAAAAAAATAATGAATTATTTTGTAAATTCTATTGAAGGTCTTCAATTTAAAATGGACTAAAATTTCACCAAAAACCGTTTCATAATGAGCTGCTTTATGAAACTGTTTTTGGTATCACGATGTACTCATTGTGAACTCAAAGTAGAAAAAAGAATTTGTGATACAATTTTCATCGGACAAGAACCTACTTTAATTTAAAAAAAACAGTCACCAAGAAAAAACATTTTTTTGTAAAATCGTATCAAAATGAAATCATTTATACAATAATTTGCGGGCGTAAATAGTGCGTTTTGCGCCCTAAAACCTAAGAAACCAACACGTTTATTTGGATCACATTAGCAACCAACAACGTAACTTGATTTTTGAGAACGAATCGTGGCATTTATTTTTTCAAAGCTTTAAATGATTTTACAAAAAATCTTGTTTGAATTTCGGGCGTGAACGACGATTTTGGCCCTTTGCGTCTTATAATCCGTCGGCCCTTCGGGCCTCGGGCTCAGGCTTCGCTGTGGGCCAAAATCGCCTCCTTCACGCCCTTAATACAAAATACTTTGACAAGAACGTAAGATAAAAGTAGTTCTCATATAATTTCGTAAAAACCTTGCTGAAAATAAAGTAAAATCGTAAAACTAACTTCAGTTTTGATTTAATCAAACTATTTGTAGTATTGCACCGTAGGAAGCAGGAAGGAAAGATCTACAGCAGAAAATCACTTACTCAAGAAAAAGTTAAAGCTCCATCATCTGGGTCTGCATTTAGAAGTTTCTTCAAGAATGAAAAGAAAGCTGATGAAAATAATGAAGAAAAAAATACAAGATCTACCAGCTTCATAATCGTAGAGACAAGTTTAGATTATTTAGAGCAAATGTCAAAAGTTACATCGTCTTCGAAAAGAAGGCTTTTAAGAATACAATTAGAAACAATGAGGAAACTAGTTCTTCTAGAGGAAGAAAAACAACGTGAAAAAAAAGGAGAAAGGGAAAAGGGTACTTAAGAAAAAACATGAAATGAAAATGAAACTGAAAATGAGTCAAGTAGGAAGTAGAATGGACAGTGAAACAGATGAATCAGAAATACTTGAAGAGATGAAACCATACATCGAAAATCACTATGGTATGGAAAATAAAAAAGCATTTCTAAAAAGGAAACTATGAGAGAGAATAAAATGCGACAGGAAAGAATGAGAAAATTACCAAAAGAGGATGCCCTTCGAGAAGAAATTACAAATGCAGAGAAGGTATGGCATAAAGAAGTGAAACGAGAATGTTTTTCTGAAGAACTAAAAAATTTAAGATGTTCGCAAGAACTTAAGAAGAGGAATATAATTTCTAAACTAGCACCATTCTTAAATGAAGAGCAATTACTCTGCATAAAGGGCAGAATAAAGACAGACTTTTTTCAAAGTGAACCAATAATATTTGAATCGAAGCATAGATTTACATTGCTGTTGATACAATGGTACCATGAAAGAGGTAAGTAAAAAAAATGAACTGTATGTAACTAAATTTTGACAATAAATGTGATATCGAATTAGATTTTAAGGTTACTCCGAATTAGGCAATGTTGCAATATTTTAGATGTATTCACGGACAAATGTATATAAAGTGAGAAATGACAACACCGATTAATCTATCTGATTTGAATTGTCACAATTTGATGTACTATCGATATCATAAAAAACTAGGACAACTTTTAAATCCAGTAGCCATGCGTTTCCATTATTTTTTTATATTGAATCTTATTTTGCTGTCAAGTCAGTAACTGTATTTTTGTTAATGCTGAAATTCTGAGCAATTTGTGCAAGCAGCTATCCTAGCTTTTTAAACAGGGGCGTGTTCGAAAATACAGAGAGTAAGAATAAGAGTGAATAAAGTGAAAAAGCAAAATATACCAAATGATTTATATGAGAGAGAAAGAATATTACCCAAGAGTCTGCCCAAGAGTAACGCTCTGAGTTTTCGAACACGCCCCAATATTTACTGTAGGTATGATTGACAATGAGTGATTTTTAAATAATTTTAAATTTACGGTCGGTAGCAGTTTTACACAGCTTGAAAAGTCTTGTCCTAGTCTGGGATGGACCTACATGGTTATCTAACAAACAATCAAGATTGTTGGCCTAAGAGTGAATATTGTCCTCCGGATTTACCTGATGTCAAAGTAACCGTCAAATAAGTTCGTCAAAATGATCAATTTTGAGAAATATTCAGATTTAAGTAAACTGGAGAGAATTTTTGCTTGGTATCTCCTTTTTATTTATAACTGTAAGCAACAAACACAGGATAAAAGGTTTGTGGTGGATTTCACAAACATTACTTAAATTTAATCATCCGTTAAATGTAAACGTTGCCATGGTTACATGTAGTGAAGGTATACGAATGATTATTCTTAATCGATGATTAAAGTTAAGTGACGTTTGTGAAATTCAGCATTGGTATGCTTACATTGTCTGAAATAAAGGCCTCAAACGTTTATTTAGTTTGACTAAACTAGACTAGTAAACTAAGAATCACTTGTGGAAGAAATGTTTTGTCAAACGGAAAATCTCTTAATACCAAAAGTAGACTTTTAAAATTAACTCCCTTTATGCATACTGATGGCACCAATAGAGTTAGTGGTCGACTTAATCAATCAAATTATAAAAAAAATTGTGCAAATCGGTTTTGATTACAGCGGATTCCTCAAGCAGGCTCTGTACAGCTGTTTCAGGCCTAGTTAGGCCTTCGTCAGCAGAACCGTAGCTCGAGAACTCCACTGCAAACCAAACCGATCTGTCCTAGGTTATTCGCCATTGCAATGTGAAAGTAATGAACATTTTAAGTAGCGGCATCTTTCGATCGCTTTTTGACCTGACATTGCAGTAGGATTGACAAATTGACTTATTATGTAGCGAACTGGCTTCAATTTGTCAATCCTACTGCAATGTCAGGTCAAAAAGCGACCGAAAGATGTCGCTACTTAAAATGTTAATCAAATTATAGTTATGAAAAATAACATCCAATGATATTATCACACGATCATCCGTTAAGCAAACTAATATTTACACGTGAACATAAACGACTACTCCATGCTGGACCACAAGCTTTATTTGCTTCAACAAGAGACCTTTATTGGACAATTTCTGGCAGAAACTTAGCTCGAAAGATTGTGCATGATTATTACAGGTGTTTCCGCAATAATCCGCAAAATGTTGAATCGTTAATGGGAAATTTACCGGCAGACCGTGTTAACCCACAACCAGCATTTTACATAACGAGCGTACACTATACTGGACGTATAATGGTAAAGGACAGAAGAGAAAGAGGATGCAAGGTGTCAAAAAGTTATATACCTATGTTTATTTACAGGTTTCACAAGAAGAGATTAGAACTTAGAATTAGTGTCAAATTTAAGCACGGAAGGATTTATTCTAGCCATGATTTTGGAAACGTTCTTAAAACTAATGAGAAAAATTAACAAGAGTGCCTGGTACACGAAAATTTTAATTGGTTCTTTATATCAGCTTACGTTCCTCATTTTGGCGGTATGAAAGCATCATCTCAAACGTGTAATGGGTACGACTTTATTAACATTCGAAGAACTGTATAGTGTGCTACTACAGATTGAAGCCGTTCTAAATTCGCGACCTTTATCACCACTCTCATCTGATCCATATGACATGCAACCACTAACGCCAGCTCATTTCCTTATTGGAAGACCATTACATCAGTGCTAGACCCTGACGTATTGACGTAACGGGTATCGCCGAATCCCGTTTGTCTAGTTACCAGCGATTACAAAAAATTCAGCAGCACTTCTGGAAACGTTGTCCGAAGGAGTTCATCTCAGAATTGCAGCGTTTGGTTGAAGAAGGAACTAAGTCGTCATTAAAGAAGTCACCGTTGAAGTGGTTACTAGGCAGGATTGAAAAAATTCATCCGGGCAAAGACGGTGTAACAAGAGTCGGCACAGTTCGAACAAAGAAGGGACTCGTGCAACGTGCAATAACGAAGCTCGCTTCGCTTCGCTCGTCGTACCCCAACCCCACTCGTGTTACAATAAGCCTTCTTGTGAAACTTATAAAATAATATACTATTGTGCGTTTATTTTGCTACATAATACAGGGTTATTCACGCAAACCGTTCATGAAAAGTTTTCAAGGAAGAAGTTTAAATAGAAATTTGAAATTTACGGAGCAAATATATTTCAAAAGGAACTTTTTAAATAAAATAAAATTGACTTCCAGTCGCTTCCGGTTACACCGGAAGTCGCTATCAACTTGTTTATTTTAAATGGGATGCTACATTTTTCTTACGTTTTCGAATTCTACATGTAAAAATACGAAAAATTGGAATACATTTCCTTATCTCTAAATTGCACCATTTTTGAGTTTTCTTAAAAATCTGGATTCTGCAATCTGATTTTCAAACAATTATATCACAGCTATTATTGAAGCAATTTTATTTGTAATAGCTGATATTGTTAGTTCAAGCTTTAAGGTTCTAAAAAATTCCTTTGTAAAAGTTAAATATCTTTTAACTTTTACAAAATGTGGCAGATTAAAATTCTGTTAAAAATCACGTTAACTAGAATCGGGCAACATTATGAATTCGATTTCTTATCACGTTTTAATTCACAAAAGTCATTTTTTTATTACCTCGCAGGTTCTTAAAATTTAGGAAATAAAATAAAAAAATTTAATTTTTGAAGAGAGTTTATTTTATATTATGTTCTTATTTCTACATAACTATCACCCACATTACATTTACAGTAATTGATATTGCTTGAGTCAACCAGTTTACTTGATTATACTAGCGGAATTTTTGAACATTGCCGTATTTTGTGAAAGTGTAAACAGGATTTTATTTTATTTTATTGTTATTAATGGAAATTTAATATTTTCTATAACGTTTTTAGAATTTTTGGGAAAAGCAAAAACTTTTATAAAGAATGATTTTTTTTTCGAAAAGTGAAAAAAAAGTTTTTCCTATAGTGAACCCGATCCGTGGACACGGTGTATATTTGAAAGTTTACTTACTTTAGGGAAGATCATTTATTTTGCGGGTCTAACAAATGTTTTCGAAATTGAAAGAAATTCTTTCAAGTATCTTTATTTTTATTATTATTATGTAATTATCTTTACTTTTTGCAGAAAAGTAAAAGAAGTCAATAATTTTGAACCAGTTGCGTGTGTGATGTCATTATTGTAACACTAAAGTGTATTTTGTGTCTACAAAATGGTTTGCAACCAATGATTTTAAGGACGTAAATAAAATATCTACTTTTTTGAGGTTAGAAAGAATTTCCAAGAGAATTTCAGTTGAATGCAAAGCGTTCTTTTATTCGTAGTCTGTTGTACCCATCAGTAGATGACGTCACTGCATCAGATCCCAACACTGATGCTTTCAATCACAAATTTGCGTTGAAATAAAGAATATGCCCTAAATAGAGCTAATCCGATCTGGGTAAAATCCAAAGATACAGCGTCAATGTCAATCAGCTGTCACCAGTCAACAAGTCGGAGCGTCCTCCCGCGGTGGTTAGCGAAGTGAGTCAGTGTTGCGGTAAAGCCGCCAAAAGTAACGTCGCCTTGCAGTGCGAGTCTAGTCTCAACGACGCACAGTGGTTTAGGTTCTATAGAGATGCGGAAAAAACTAATTATTTTTGAAATTATCATTGTCCTTTATCATTTTTAATTTATTTAACTTTTTTTGATGCATTATGTCTTTAAATGAATAAAATAAAATGAATGAAAATTAAGCCGAATTAAAAAAAAAATAATTATTAAAAATCAAAATCTAAAACGAAATAGAAACTTATACATATTTTTAACACCATAAGAACTTAGAAACTAAGGCACTGGATGAACAACAAAGGTTTCACATCAACAGGTCGACAGTTGAAGCGATATTTACAGTATGTCAAATATTAGAACAATTGTAACCTAAAACGAGGGTCGCAAGTGGTCGCAGCTAAAAAGTATTTTATTACTTAATTAGAAGTCTAATGTATGCAGAAAAATAGGTTAGAACATAGCGCTCGACGGAGCTCAATAATTATGCCCTATTAAATTTTTTCACAAAACATTTTTCAACAATTCTTCGAGTCCTCTATGTAATGGCACAACAATTGAAATAATTATTTTTATTCAGCATAACATATTCTCCAATAGTGCTGCTATTCATTAAAAAATATTTCTTTAATGTAGTAATAAAATCGTAAGAGAAATTCGTATAAAAATATGATGAATTTTTACACTGTCAGTAAGCATTACAACTCAGACGACTTTAAGGGCTTATACAGTGTGTCCCAGATTGAGTAGGCTACCATGGGTAACTTTCTTATTAGTGAAGATAGAGATTTGGTTAAATGGGCAATATTTTGCAGTTTTATGTGCTGATTCAGATTCCGTTGAGAAAATTTGAAAATTCCGAATAGTTCAGATATTATCGCAGAAAAACTGAAAATCGCTATTTTCTTTAATGTCCAATAACTTCGCAATTATAAAAATATGAAAAAATGTTTCATATAAAAGTTACTATGTTTGATAAAATACAGTCAAAATAAAATTCAAGATGGCGGCTGTCAAGATATTGATAGCAACTTTCTTATTTTAAATGGACGCCATATTGAATTTTTGTACGATTAAATAGCATTTTTTTTTTCTCGTTTCAATCGTGTATCACAACCCATATCTAAAAAAAAAATTATTTAAAAAATTTAATATATTTTTTTAAAATCAAGTAAGCGGGTTGCCTTTACTTATTACTAATCAAGTAAGCGGGTTGCCTTTACTTGATTAGTAATAAGTAAAGGCAACCCGCTTACTTGATTTTAAAAAAATATATTAAATTTTTTAAATATTTTTTTTTTTAGATATGGGTTGTGATACACGATTGAAACGAGAAAAAAAAATGCTATTTAATCGTACAAAAATTCAATATGGCGTCCATTTAAAATAAGAAAGTTGCTATCAATATCTTGACAGCCGCCATCTTGAATTTTATTTTGACTGTATTTTCAGCTGTATTTTATCAAACATAGTAACTTTTATATGAAACATTTTTTCATATTTTTATAATTGCGAAGTTATTGGACATTAAAGAAAATAGCGATTTTCAGTTTTTCTGCGATAATATCTGAACTATTCGGAATTTTCAAATTTTCTCAACGGAATCTGAATCAGCACATAACACTGCAAAATATTGCCCATTTAACCAAATCTCTATCTTCACTAATAAGAAAGTTACCCATGGTAGCCTACTCAATCTGGGACACACTGTATAAGAATGCAATATGGAAATATATCTGATTATTTTGTCAATATACATCAGTTAATCATTAAAAATTACTAATTTAAAATCAAAATGCTCCTTGCAGCATTTTGAAAAAAATGGGTTTTTTCCGCATATTGACCACTGTGCGACGCGACGGGGAAAGCCAGGTGGCGGGGTTCAGTTAATAATACTAATAATAAAATTTTTTTGGTACGAAATTGTATGTAATAGAAAACAGAAAAATAATAAAAATAGTAATAATAAATTATAACGTACCAAAAAGAGAGTCATCAGTTTAGTTGCAAAAGCAACCAACTGCTCTACCTGACTCCCTAAGGAAACTAAATCTAAAAAGAAAAGAACAAAAAAAGGAAGGAAAATATACAGTAATTAAATGGCAATGGCGACAGTAATCAGAGATAAAACTAAATCTAGTTCCATAAAATAGTAGTATCACATATGAACGGTACACCCACCAAGCAAGTTGCTTTTTAATTTTCTCTTAAATGATGTCGACGAATATTAATACTATGAATGTCAGTACGATATCTGATTTTAACAAAAAGATACGGAGTTTTTAAAAACAAAATTTTGTGACAAAAACACGCTAGATGGAAAAATCTCCTATCTTTCATCTGAAGCCAACCAGCAGCAGTCAATTTATGTGAAATGTGTTCGCGTCTTGGAATACCTTAGATAAATCTTAAGCAGGAATTTTGCACAACTTGAATAGGGTCTAGAATCATTAAAATCCAAGAACGAGCCATATATCACATCACAATAATTGAAATGTGATAAGACTAAGGTATCACAAAGGGCTATTTTTGCTTCAGATGAAAGTATGTGTCTGCTAGAAAATAACATTTTTAAGGTGCAGAAAGCTTTGCCAATACATGAAGTAACATGTTCTCTAAAACGCAATTCAGTGTCTATGATCAAACCTAAATTTTTAAAGCAGTTACGGTGAGATAATTGAGTGTCATTCAACAAAATTTTAATCAACGGCAAGGCAATATTTCGGTCATTCATTTTTCCAAATAAGGAAAAGAACGATTTGTTAGGATTAATTTTTAAGCAATGTTTGGACGATATATTAACAAGTTGAGTTAAATCATTGTTAACCCTATTAACGGTAATTTGCAAATCACGAAGATCAAATGAAGTAAACGCAAAAACGAAAACACCCTTTTCACAAAAACTGTTTATTAAAAACTACATGTACATTTCGTACGCGATGCGTACATCCTCAGTAGTATACTACTGTACGCATCGCGTACGAAATGTACATTTAGTTTTGCGTACATCCTCAGTAGTATACTACTGTACGCATCGCGTACGAAATGTACATTTACATAAATGTTACATAAACAGTTTTTGTGAAAAGGGTGTTTTCGTTTTTGCGTTTAATTATATTTCACAAGTGCTCAATACATCAAACTATCAAATGAAATGTATAACTGGGTATCGTCAGCATACATGTGATATTTACAAAAAGTGTTCCAAAAGTTAAGAAAATTAGAGGTGTAAATTGCAAACAAGTAGTGGACCAATAATTAACCCTTGTGGAACATCTGATTTAATACTAACACTACTGGACTTGCAGTTATTTAAAAAAAACTGATTGCTTTCTATCTATTAAGTAGCTACCAATTAACTTCACAGCTGTCGTCTCCAACCTACAGTAATGCAAAATTTTAAGTAATAAGTCATGATTAACCATATCAAAGGCTTTGGAGAAATCAAGAAGAACAAGGATACTAAGCTTATTGTCATCGATTCCTTTCATAATGTCACTATAAGGTGGAACAGCTGCAACCAGGTCTAAAACCGGACCGTGTTGAAGGCAGTAAATTACTTATGCTAAGATGAAAGTGAAGTTGCTCATCTAGGATTTTCTCCAAAACCTCTGATAAGACCGGCAGGATGCTAATAGGCCTAATATCACTAATAGATGACGGCTTTGTTGTTTTAGGTAAAGGAAAAACTTTTGCCAAAAAGCCAAATCCGGACTTCTCCTGCACCCAAGGGGACGACGATATTTCTCACCCAAATAAAACTACCTCAGCAAGCTATCTTGAACTGGGGCTATGTCTCAACGCTGTCTCGAACTTAAACTTAAACTGAAAGCCTAACGGAAGAAAATATGCGTTACGTTTCATCGCAGTCAGAACATGGCCACAAGACATACCTGGTTCGTATTTCGACGACAGGCTTGGAAAGCTGTTTAGCAAGCTTAAAATTCTCCCCACGTACGATAACAACAAATCTCGGGATAATCCCGGTTCCGTCTCCTTCACAAAAGCACGTGAACAGGAGCACAAAATTACAGCACACAAAGCAAATCAAGCGAACGTGGGAGCTTGCGATATGAGACTGGCTGCGGACGAATGTCGCGTTCTTCCCCCAACACCAGTTGGGTCGTTACGATCGAGACAGAATTACCCCGGAAACTAAGTGAAATGGAGATACACAGTATGCCTGAATTAACAGCGCACCACCCAACTGTTGAAAGATTGCACCATATTGTGCAATTTGAAAACGGCACGTACGCCGTGTGAACGTTAAATTTCCCACGCTGATACAGGGTGTGAAAATTATTATGAATAACTTGAATGAATTTTTCAACCATAACACTTTATAAAAAAATCACAGCTTACTTTAATCAGGAATTCATTTGAAGGCACGGTAGAAGTTAAATTTTGAAGATATTCATTAGCATTTAATAAAATGTTGTAAATAAAAATGTTTTTAAAAATTTAACAATTATAATGATTAGGTCAAGAAGCGATCGCAGGATGTCGCGATTAAAACTTTTCATTATAATGACAACGTTAACACGAGTTTAGGCCAAACTAGGTCTCGTACCCATTACACAGGCCAACCAATAAATATTTTTTAAAAGCTTTTTTCAAAGTTCAACCTGTTTCTTATGTATTTTGGTGTACTGAATCCAAATTTTCAATCAGTTTTTTTCTACCACGTATCAATTTTTCGCAATCTTTATCTTTTGTTGGGTATGATAGTATGATAGTAATATGATAGTAAAGATTTAAAGGTACGTAATTTATTATCAGAGTATAATTTAAAAATTTAACATTTTATTATTACAAAGGCAGTATAAATTTGAATATGAACAGTGTTTTACTTATTAATCTAAAGTGCACTGTGAGCATTTACTACTAATTAGGTGTCGAGACCAAGGTATTATACGCTTACAATGCATAAATAACGTAAAGTAAACATTCGAGGAAACTTTACGTCGTCTGGTATTTTAAAGTTCATTTTCGGATTCAGCACGTCAAAAAACATAAAGGGGAGCCAACTTTATAAAAAAAAGTTTTTTCATGGTTGGCCTGTGTTATTTTCAAATAGATTGAATATTTAATTCAAGTCCTTCCGAGATCCCTCGAGATTGTATATTATTCCGTCTTATATATACAATTTAGACTATCAAAAAAATCCTTTAAGTTATCAAGAAATAAAATAAAAAATTCGGTCAACTGCACAACTCAGTATCAACAATTTATATAACAGCTTTTTTAATTAATATTAAAATTCTTTTGAAACAATTAATTTCATGAAAATTTTAATCTTTAAGAAACATTGAGGGCATGAATTATTACTCTATTAAATATAAAAGCAAAAAAAAATTAAAGAAACTTACTTATAAAAAGGAATTTGATATTCCTGCTCCAAATCACTTTCGAATTTTCCGCTAATAAAATGAGTAATATCTTTTGCAGCAACGCCAAATGGTCTTCTCATATCATCTGCATTGTTTTTCTTATGCATGTTCGTAGAAACTGAACTTCTTCGATGATCTATTTCCTTCACATCCATAGGGCCTATCCTTATAACATAGCAAACTAAATATATCTTTTCTCTTTCTAAATCCTTTTTACCTAAATCCTAGAATAAAGACGCAGACAAATGAATAACACAGCTATGCAACTAAAAAATTTCTGTAATCGTGATAACGGTTTCTACTAGTTATTTGTTCACAGATATCAGGAAAAATAATATAAAAAATCCATCATATCAGGTTTTTTTGTAATACATAATTAAAGGTCTTATCTATATAGGGTTATTCACGCAAATGGTTTATTAAAAGTTTTCAAGGAAGAAAAGTAGATAGAAATTTGGAATTTACGGAGCAGAGATATTTCAAAAGGATCTTTTCAAATAAAACAAAACTGACTTCAAGACACTTCCGATTATACCGGAAATCGCTATCAACTCGCTTACTTTAAATAGCATGCTACAGTTTTCGATACGTTTTTGAATTGTGGGACTAATGAAGCAATTTGTGAAAGCTTTACCGAAAGAAAACTTTTTCAAGTATTTCAATTCAAAATTCTCAAAATTATCTGACGCTAAAGTAAAAGAAGGCATATTTACTGGGCCAGATATACGAAAATAGATAAAAGATATAAACTTTGTGTCAACGATGACTGATAGAGAAAAACAAGCATGGAAAGCTTTTATAAATTGGTTGAATTTTTTTTGGTAATCAATAAAAGTGACAATTATGTAGAAATTGTTAAAAATATGCTACGTAAATTTGAAAAACTTGAGTGTCGTATGAGTCTAAAGGTACATTTTTTACATTCGCACTTCGATTACTTCCTAGACAATTTTAGAACATTTAGTTAAGAGCACGGTGAAATATTTTACCAAGATAACAAAGATATGGAGAAGAGGTACCAATGGAGGTGGAATGTTAACATGCCAGCTGATTATTGTTGGATGCTAAAGAAGGGTGATGACGGATATGAATATATGAGAAAAAGTTTGAAAAATTCATTGTAAAACCGGAATTAACTAATCGCAGGGTAGTTCATTGTAATTTAGATTTAAGAAGTATTTCATATTTATATTAAAGAATAACTTAACTTTGTATTTTATTGCACCAATTTAATATGTATTTTTAATGTCAAAAACGTGGCGTTTTTCTTTTAAATATTCAACCTCCTTTTTAAAATCCTGATGAGATAGAGAAAAATCAACGTATTAAAATTAACAAAATACAGGTAATGTAGTATCAGAAATTTTTCATGACTTTCAATATGCATACCTGTGTAATTTATATATTTATCATTTTATATACAGGTTGAATTTTCAAACTAGGTGGATATAAGTAAATTCGGACGAAGTCGTACAGGAGTAGAGGGGGTTCTGGCGTGTATCAGCTCACGCCTTCAGTTCGAAGCTTGCAGTTTTTAGAGCGGTTTGTTAGCTACATTATTATAATTAATTTCTGTAATGTTTATGGAAATATTTCTTAATTACAAACAGTAATAATTGCGTTATGCAAATGTATTGCGGCAATTAGAACAATATTTTACATGAATTATCGTATTCGTATTATGAAATCGTAGTTAAAATGAAATTATTAAATACGCGCTCATCGTTTCGCTTCCCAATGCGAGACAAGGCCGACCAGCTCTAAAAACTGCATGCTTCGAACTGAAAGCGTGAGTTGATAAGCGCTAGAACCCCCTCTACTCCTACACGACTTCGACCGAATTTACTTATATCCACCTAGTTTGAAAATTCAACCTGTATAATACATACATACTTTGAATTAACAACAAAAAATCAATTTCTTTAATAAACATGTTCACTAAAAATTACATTACCAAAAGGTTTTAATCAATATAATACTTACTGTAAACATAACTCTAAGATTGAATATTTGGTCAATGTCACTCATCAATCCATCTTTTGACCATCGTACTACATAGTTCTCTGTGAACGCTTTCCCTTCTTTGGCATCATATAATGTCATTAATAACTCTGCATCCTCGGTCATTTTACCAGTAAAATTCTTAACAGAAACAATAAATATATGCGAATATTGTTGTATTGCTGTTTTTACAGCGTTCTCTTTACATTCAGTCTGAAACAGCACTTTATTTAGTAACCATTTGTCGAGTACCGCAAGCAGCCTACCTTTGGTGTATTCATTCTGTCGGTTGCGTATTTATGATTGTAATATAACTGTAAAGTGCTTGTACTATCTGGATTTAATAAATTGCCGTCTTTATCTCGGACGACCATATCCAAGCCCAAAATTTTGTTACCCATATCTATTTCGGCGGTCACTTGTTTTGTCATCTTTTTTAATTCGTCTGTCGGTAAAGTTTCGCTTAAAATTTTGCTTCGATGATTTATAAGTTCGTATATTTGCTTTTGAATTTGTTCGAAATTTTTGCTGCGTGTCTAAAACATAAATATTGAAATTCATAAAATGCATCGCTTTAACGGTAGTATCCGTGAGTAAGACGGATACTACCGTTTCGGCATATAATATCAATATTTACTCTACACAAAACATAAGTATACCGAAATTGTATACCGAAGAATAAATCTGCATACCTTATATGCCACATTTAATTGACGCCATGTATAGAACTATACAGGCTGTTTCAAATTCGACACTCACCATTGGCATCTCGCTTATAGCAAAATGGTATTCAGCAGTGTGTAGAGAATTTAAAAGTGTCTTAGAAAGTACTTTTATTTTTTTGATATCTCTTCAAATAAAGAAGATAGAGGAAAAATAAGATAATGACAACTTTTCATTTTTTACAATTATTTCGAATAAGAGTTAACAGAAATTATTTCTCTGCGAATTATTAATGCTCATAAAATTTAGCAACTTTGTCAAATTAAAACCTACAGTCTATCTCTTCAAATAAGCGAGATCTTAATGGCGAGGGTCGAAATTGAAACAGCCTATAAACAGTGACTCATAAAGTTCGTAACAAATGGGAAATATTTTTATTATTGACTTTTGGCCGAAAATTTTACTACAGTTAGATCGTGCATCAATCAAATAAAAAAAAACGTAATTCCATCCAACCAGTCATTTAAAATATGACTGAAAATTTGAAAAATAGAAATTCGCGAAAATGAAAAATTGCAATAACTCAAAAGTTATTAATCTTTTTCTTTTAGAATCGGTGCACTCAGATAAAATTAAGTGTAATCAACAACCTACAGCGTCTAAATACAATATTTTGCTAAAATTCTGATCAAAAATCTATTTTTTTAGAATTTCATTTTATATGATTTTAAAATTAAAATGCTGTTTTAAATCCTTCAAAAACAAATATCATAAGGATTTTTTGGCGAGTTACCGGTTACTTATGGTAATTGAACCGCTGCATTTTCGCGTAATACCGGTTATTTCTGAAATCGTCATTAATGACGTCATGGTTATAACCACTAGATACACTGATTGAAAGCTGTGTAATTAGTGCTATCTCTTTCTAACGGAAAGTAATTCTAACCTCAGCGCAGTTTTAATACCTAAGGTACTAAATCAACATACTTCGTATAGAGGTAGCACATTTAGTGATTTTTTTATACCTATCCTTGTCGGACATTATTCTCATCAATGGATAAAAAAAAGAACACAGTAGAAAATTTGTTAACATTTGAAGTGACGTTTAACAAAGTTACTGTTAATAACTGCAGCTTGCCTTTAAAGTTTCAATTTGTTTTGTAACGAAAGTGTTTTTTCTTTGTTTTAAATAGGAGTAATACATTTTTGAGTTTAAACTATTGCCATTGTGACAAACAGAGTTCCCTAAAACTGTTGTCTTCCTTGTTGCACTTGCGACAATTGTATTTGTTATCCTTGTGTCTCAATGTTCTCATGAGAGGAATGGGATTACGTTACCTGAACGGAGTATTGATTTAGTACCTTATTAATACCTGTTTCGGCATTTATTTTGAAGAAACATTGGGTCTGATGAATAAAATGTAGCACATGCTTTTTCTTTAAAATTATGAAGCAAATGCTTCAAAGTGTATGAATAAAATTTTGAAGCAATTGCTTTGAGCTCTAAGTAAAAGCATTTGCTTCGATTGGACCAAAAGGTCCATAATTATGAATAAAACTCATTTCATGAATAAAACTTATTGCCGATTATGATTACATAGAAGAATCAACTTAGCAAGAAACATAAGCAGAGTTGTCATAAATAATTTAATAATTTCTTGAACACTTTCAATTAATCTTGTATCACAAAATATAATAATAAACACAATGAAACATGGTGTCAGGTGTGACTACAAGTAAAGGTAACGCTTTTCCAAGAGCAAGAAAATTACGCGTCAGTAAACAGAATGGCAAGTTCAACAACAATACCTACTCCAAGTGCGGTAAACGTTAAAGAGAATGCATATGAAAATTGTGTGTTTTTCAAGCACCAATGGAACAACTACGTGATAGCAACAGAATTAAACAAAAAGACGGAAGAGATACAAGTCGCTACACTTTTAGCAGTAGTGGGAAAAGATTGTTTAAATATATTCATGCATTTAGACGTAACAGAAGAAAATAAAAAATACGTTAATAAAGTTATACAGGCCCTAGATAATTATTTCAAACCAAAGCAAAATATTATATATTGCCTGTTTTACACGGTCATATTTTTGTATCAAATTTGTTACGAAGTGAGTGAGAAGTGCCAATTCAACCAATCAACATTCACTGTGGTAGCTTATCTCTCTCACTTTGTCACAAATTTGTACAAAAAATATGACCGTCTAAAACAGGCATATGAAAGATATGTATTTAACACCACAAATCAAGAATCGTATGAAAATATAAGTGAATATATAAATAGATTACGAAAACTAGCAGACTCGTGTGAATTCGGAACACACAGAGATGACTTCATAAGAGACAGATTAGTGTTAAGTATTAAATGTAACTATACCAGAAAAAGATTATTACGAGAAAGTAATGTGACTTTAACTAGGGCACTAGATATTTGTAAAAGCAGTGAAATGGCAGAAAAGCAAATAAAAAATCTAAAAAATAAACAGGAAAAAGTGAACAAAGTTAGAGAGAAGAAATTATACAGAAGCCAAGATACGCTAAAGCACAAAAGCCCTTGTAGCAACAATACATGTGGAACAATACATATATTTGACAAGAATAAATGTCCTGCTTACGGCCAAAAATGTAAAATTTGCAATAAGGAAAATCGTTTCGCTAAAGTATGTAAAACAACAACCAGGGCAAGAGTAAATAAAATAGAAGAAAACGAGATGAAACAGGACTCAGGTAGCAAGGAATTATACTGCGTAAATAAATCTGAAGGAAATATTAAGAAGAAGTGGTACGTAAATCTTCTCATACGCGCTAGTAACACAGATCTGCAAAAAAATATTTTTGAAGAGCTGCATGGTGTTTTTAAGTGAATTCTATGTCATTTTGGTATGCTGAACTAGAAAATGACCTCAATTTTCTCCCATCACGTCCAGTTTTCTTGGAAAAGAATATTGAATATTGAAACAAGGCTGATCGGTAATCATTTGATTATCAAGTAAAACACAATTAAATCAATGTTCAGCATTCACTTTATTGTCCGGTGAAACCGTTTTTTCTTCTCTTTCATAGTTCTCCTAGTGAGCTTTCGTTTTCCGGTATTTCCAGTTTTCCGCTTCAGTATCCAACAGTAGTCACCCATCATAATCCCGTCTTCCCTGGTAACGTCTCGTGAAAAAAAGTATTACTTTACTCACTGGTTGTATAAATAACTTTTTTGATAAGAATTTTCGAATCGAGAGAATTTTTTTGTTAAATTAAAAATGACGCAGCTGTACACCCAAAAACAACTTTTGCAAGAAAACCCGACGTGATGGTATTTTTTTTGTATTTTCCAGTATTCAGCATACAGAAATCTCTAACAAATAGTTGAAAAATCTTATGCAGTTTTTTGTTTGCAGACTTGTGTAATAAATCGAATATGGTCAAATGTCAAGTAGACACAGGAGCAAGCTGCGACATCATAAGTTACAGAGATGTCAAAGAATATCTGTCAATAAATCGAAATAAATTAAGAAAAAGTAATACCATACTGAAGCTATACGATGGAAAGACAATAGAACCAGTAGGAGAAATAGAATTAGAGTGTGAATATAGAAGACATAAATGTAAAAGTACTTTTCAAGTAGTAGAAGCTCATCAAGCCCCACTTTTGTCAGCTAAAACCAGTGAAAACTTAAAATTAATTAAAGTACTAGCGGATTTGTGTTTCGGAGAAGAAGAGTACTGAATAAAAAAAAAGAAGATTATTGGAAGAGTATAATGATGTGTTTGAAGGTCTTGGACGTTTACCAGGTAAATACAGACTAGAGCTAGATGAAGCTATTATGCCAGAGCTTCAGGCTCCACGCAGAGTGCCAGTTGCTTTGAAGACAGATTTAAAGAAGCATATAGAAAAATTAGAAAGAGACTGTATCATCAAGAAAGTTACAGAGCCCACGAAATGGGTGAGTAATATGATTATTGTGAAAAGAAATAATAAAATACGAATATGTTTAGACCCTAAACCTCTTAATAGAGCTATGCAAAGATCACACTATCAAATTCCATCAGTGAAGGAGATATTACCGGATTTAGCAGAAGCTAAAATATTTAGTGTATTGGACAGCAAAAACGGATTTTCGCAGATGGAATTGGAAGAAAAAATTAGCTTCTATACTACGTTTTGGACCCCTTTTGGCAGATATCGATGACTAAGAATTCCTTTTGGGATATCGACAGCACCAGAAGAGTTTCAACAAAGGCAACATGAATTATTAGAAGACTTACCAGGTGTTCATGTGATTGCAGATGACATATGGTAAAGGTGAATCAGTAGAAGAAGCAAGTAGAAATCATAACGAAAACATTAGAAAGTTATTTAAAAGAGTAAGAGAGAAGAATATGAAATTGAACAAGGACAAGTTTAGATACAGACTTGAGACAGTACCATATATGGGTAATTTATTAACATCCCAAGGAGTGAAAGCAGATCCTAAGAAAGTAGCAGCAATTCTAGAGGCCCCTAGACCAACAACAAAGAAAGAACTTCAAAGTTTTTTAGGTTTCATTACATATATGGGAAAATTTTTACCAGATCTAGCAACAGTAAGTGCTTCGTTAAGAAAGCTGACTCATAGGGATGAAGACTGGAAGTGGGAAAAATGCGAAGAAAAGGCATGGAAGACATTAAACCAATTAGTAGGTGCAGCAACAACGTTAAAATATTATGACACACATAAGGAAACAACTATACAGTGTGATGCTAGCAGCTATGGGCTAGGCTATAGCGCTCTCATGCAAGAAGGTAAACCTGTTACGTATGCTTCAAAGGCGCTTAATAAAACAGAACAACAATAAGCACAAATCGAAAAAGAATGTCTCGCAGTCTTATTTGCGTGTGAAAGATTTGCACAGTACATAGCCGGTAATAAATTAGTGACAACTTAAACTGACCACCAGCCACTTGAAACTATTTTTATCAGCACCATACAGACTACAACGAATGATGTTACGACTGCAAAGATTTAATTTACAAGTCATCTATAAGTAGAGATGTAAGTTTTCATGAAAAGTAACCTCAATGAAAACTTTCAGGAAACTTTTCAAAATATATTGAAACTTTTCAATCAAAAATTGAAAAGTTTTTAATTACTTAATTCTTAGCATTATTAAAAAAATCTTTATTTACAAGATTTTTACAAATATGTACTTATACAAAACTAAAAACGATATTGCTTTAAATTACACAAAAGAAAAAGATTCTGTCTGATTTTATATTAAATCAAACACAAAAAAGTTTTCAGTCTGAATCATGGTCCCGCGTATCTTCCTCAGTGTCGGAGTAAAGTATATCGTCTTCTATCTGTAAACTGTAATCTCAGTATCGGTACTTTCCGATGCACTTTCTGTGTAAATTATCCATTAGAAAACTCGCATTCGACTCGTTTTCTAACCCTGGAGGCGTGTGGTAAAATCCTGTGTTATGAATCTTGTTTTTTAATATAACATATGTCCAAATAAATTTCTGATAAAGGTAGGCCATGGAAGATAAATTATTACCAGTGAGTATATAGGTACTATTAAGAGAGATCGTGCGATAGGTTTCAGCATATGTAGTAAAATGTAGGCGAGAGGAAAACAACGTGAAGAGAGTGTGTATGTAAAATGCTGCCGCTGTCGGACAGTTTTGAACTGCTATGTTTGGATTTGATGCATCACTTGTTGGATGACGAGAATCACGAGTATCACATTTCACCGATAGATGATACGCGTTTCTGAGGGGCTAAAGGGTGAGGGGAAGGAACTGTCAGTAGGCGTGTCGCTGATGAACCCTCACCAAAAATTTTAACGAAGACAAATGCATGTATTCTAACGAGTTAAGAATAACAGGAGAGCTATACTAACAGTAGTTTCTCGTCCAAACTGGTCATTAAATATGGTCACTGTGTGTCATAGGGCCAGTTCTACGTATAAAACGAGTTAACCACTCGATCAAACTTAAAGTTTTCAGTAGCTTCTCATCCAAACTGGTCACTAAATATAGTCGCTGTATGTCATAGGGCCAGTTGTATAAAATGAGTTCGATCAACTTTCCTCCACAATTAACTTGACCGAGTGATTACCTCGTTTTATACAACTGGCTCAAAGGCGCACACAGTCGTTTTACAAAATTCTGGAACGTCCACAAAACCCACAGTTCAACATTGTTTATAAAACACTTACTATATTAAGTTTAACTAAATAAGATGCGAGAAATGTCAATTGTATTCCTATGTTGTTATGATCGCAAATTACACCTCCTAGAGCATCTTGGGCATATAATCATATCTCTCACTCACGATTTTTAATATATTTTGTGTCTCTCTCATCTGTTTTAAGAAGTCTTGTGTTTACATATTTCCTTGACGATAGGAGCATTTTTCATACTGTACTATCGCGGCCTTATAATTTCGCACGGTTTAATTTTCCGCTGTAAATATGGCTTTCTTTGACGGCTTGTCAAAAATAACAATTTTAAACGTCAGATTTAAAATGTAATGCTAAAGTTGTAGCAACACAATGTCAAATAACGTGCTTTCTGAAGGAGAGAAGGGTTTTGCAATTTGCAAAATTAGAAGATGATTGGTCGCTACTTTTATTCTATTATTTCAGTTTTAATACCTTTATTATCTTGCTGTTCTCAAAATATAACCAAACAATCTGACTTTTGGTTAAATGTCTTTAGTGTCTTTAGGCTATGAATTTTGAATTAGTTTGGCAACACTAATTATTGACAGCTTTATTTGAGTTTGAATTGTCAAAGTGATGCTTCAAAATGTTTAATTAATTGCCGGGGGCGAACACTTTGAACATTTTCTATGGTTGTCACTAAAACGGTTTCACTTTCTTTAAATTAAAGCGATTGAACCCGATGAGAATCCTATAAACGTCAAAACATTTACATAACCTCTAATCTACACAGCGAGTCGATTGGCAAGGTGCACAACCGTATAAAAAATATCCCGCCTACTTTAATTATTAATTTAAATGAACGCGTGGTACTTACAAGTAGGATGTGAAAAGTGCGTCGTTTTTGAGACAAAAATTCTCTTTTACGCGTTTTCCCTGAAATTGTCAAGATTTGCCTTAATTTTTTTGGACAAAACGAAAAACCCGATTCTTTATTTCCTGTTACCATTATATTACAGTTTTGACATATGTATATACCTACTGCACTTACATACATACTTTTAAAGAGCTTATAAATAAACAGTATGCCTTAAATAAAGGAATGTGATTCGTCATGCGTTACGCGCATGCCTATAACTTTTCGATTCTCTTATTGTCTAACGTAAACTTATTGTAAAAGCAAAATTATATGACATGGGGCTGTCGTCATTATTTATAAAAGGATCCAATTTATTTAGAAAAACAATGTTGAATTCCTGTCAAATTTTGCTACAAATGCTGCAGTCCCGTGTAGATTATGATGTTTACTATACGTAGAAAAAAAATTGAATTAATACAATGAATATTAATTCTGTTATATTGATTGTTTATTGAGTATGTTTTAGGGCTTTTAGGCGTATATCGGGAAGGAAGTCGGGCCCCTTAATCTCAAAATACTATTTTACTGTCATATGATCCGAATATAAGGACCTGTGGGCGGAGCTTATATGCGCAGCCTTATGTGGCAATAGGTTTGATTTGATTATTTCGACTTTTGTTCACCTAATTCTACAGTTTCGCAAACCGTGCATCTGTTACTTTATTTACGGCTACGGCATTTACTGGGCATGTACGCCAATAGTTAATTTATAATCATTTTTAATAACTAACATTTTTACGTTTGACACTAGAGAGCACCACGCATAATAGTAATCTGTAATCACCAACTGTACTAGACTCTTACAGACTCTCATAGCGACACGCCATCTATATAACGACTCAACTAACAGAAGAGTTCACGAAGAGCCATCTATCCAGCGACTCACTTTTAGGTATACGCATTTTTAACCCGTCGTGATCTCTCTTATTAGTACCTATATACTCACTGTTATTACATTATTTACATTAAAATATTTTCCAGTTCTTGAGTAGTTAAGTAAAATTGAAGTTTAATTGGCCATATCTTACAGCTAGATATGTCACTAACTTCAAAAACTGCTTGGTGTTGTAGATATTTACACTCCATGACCTACCTTTATCAAAAATTTATTTGGACATATGGTACTATTATAATGCTGTCTTTTTTTAATATTGGTACAACCATCGCAGTAAGACACAAAGAGTAAGAACATTGAATTATTTCTTGTATTTTTTCATGAACTGCATCATATTCAGCATTTAATAATCGATTTGATAGTAAGTAACGACTTGGGAGCTTAAATCATGGACGTATTTTTGCAAAAAAGTCAATTGTTTGCTTATTTTCAGTAATACTTAAAGCGAAGGTCATTTCTAATTCATTCTGTTCCTGTTGTGTTACAATATCCTTAAATTACTTAATGAGTCAAATGAATAAAACGAATCAAATGCTTTTACTTCTGTTATAATTTTTTTTAAAGCTTAAATACGTGGAAAATTTTCGAATGCAATGCGATTCTATTTATTAAAATTTTTAAAAACTGCATCTAGATCTTGAATCGGGGCGCAGAATACTTGTGGTAGGTGAAGATAAAAGCAGATATAAATAAAGTGTACTTGTAGAACTGGGATCAATAAGAGTAGGACCCCCATGTGGCTCCACACTACTTGTGATATTAACAGTCTTTTGCTTTTGGTTTTCCCCTTTTGTCAAATGTGTTTCCGAACTTGTCAAATGACTTTCCAATCCGCAGGCCTACTATACTTTGAACAGATTGGAAAGTCATTTGACAAATTCGGAAACACATTTGACAAAAGGGGAAAACCAAAAGAAAAAGACTGTAAGATCACAAACTTTAAAAAACTTTTTAAAAAAAATCACAGCTTACTTAAATCAGGAATTCATTTGAAGGCACGGTAGATAGCGTTATGACAAACTTTTCAAGAAATTGTGAAAAGTTTCAACATAACTTGAAACTTTTCATGAAATGAAATTTTTTTCGGAAATTTTCAAATGAAACTTTTCACACTTACATCTCTATCTATAAGAGAGGTTCAAGCATGCACACAGCAGATTATTTATCAAGAGCGCCGTCAGAATCAAACATTATGAAGGAAAAAGACGAAGAGTATATTTTTCTCCTTCAACAAGAAAATAAAATTTGGAAATCAATAGAAAAACTGAATATATTAGAATACGTTAACATAACAGATACAAAGCTAAAAAGAATAATGCAACACACAAAAAACGATAAAGATTTGCAGTTATTAAAATCTGTCATCGTAAATGGTTGGCCCGATACAATAAAGGACGCTCCGATAAATGTAAGACCTTACTGGCATTTTCGGGAGGAAATGTCAACTCAAGATGGGATTATATATAAAGGTGGAAGAGTAGTAATACCACAATCCATGATAAAGGAGATGTTAGAAAGAATTCATGCAAGTCATTCAGGAAGAAATTCAAGTATCAGAAAAGCTCGTGAAGTTTTATATTGGCCAGGAATGGCAGAGGATATAATAAAAAATGTAAGTAATTGCAGAACATGTCGAAAATTTGAAATCGCACAAACAAAAGAGCCCATGATGTACAGTGAGGTTCCACAATTACCTTGGAATATTGTAGCCATGGATATGTTCACGATACATGATAAGAATTATTTGGTAACGACTGATTATTATAGTGATTTTTTTGAGTTGGACTATTTGCGAAATACGAAAGCAAACACAATTATAGAAATTTTAAAGCAGAATTTCAGTAGACATGGAATACCGAAACGACAATGGACCACAATTTCCAAGCGATGAATTTCAATCATTTGCAAAGAAGTGGGAATTTACTCATAAAACTTCTTCGCCTTATCATAGCCAAGGCAATGGAAAAGCAGAGGCAACAGTTAAGATAGCAAAAAGATTGATTAAGAAAACAGAAGATAAAAATGAAGACTTATGGATAGCTTTACTGGAATTAAGAAATGTGCCAACAGAAGAAGTAAATCTAAGTCCAGTACAGCGAATAATGGGACGAAGGACAAAAACACTTCAACCATTAACAAAAGAGCATTTAACTCCCAAGCTGTACACAAATATAAGCAAAAAACTTGAGGATAAAAAGAAAAGGCAAAAGCAACAATGCGATAAAGGCAGCAAAGAACTTTCCAAGCTTGAAGTAAAAGATATGGTACGGATAAAAAATAATAAGAAGGAGTGGATACCAGCGGAAGTAAAAGGAAAGGTAGCGCCAAGATCATATGTTGTGGAAGTAGAAGGATCAACTTATAGACGAAATAGAATAGATTTGAGAAAATCGAATGAAATGTCCAATGATTTGAGAAAATCGAATGAAATGTCTAATGATTCGAGAAAATCGATTGAAATGTCCAATGATTCGAGAAAATCGAATGAAATGTCTAATGAAGGTCTAAAACATTCATTAATAGAAAATTCCAATGAAAAGAAAACAGACGTATTACCAGAGCAGTCAAATATCGATGAACAAGAAGTAAAGGAGAAATTATTAGACCAAGAAGATGAGAAGGTAATAAATCAAAGAGAAAAAGAAAGAGAAAGAGAAAAGCTATTGAATCAAGAAGACAGAAAGATAGTGACTAAAAGAGGAAGGGAAATTAAAAAGCCCAAAAGGCTAAATGATTACATGTTAAACTGAGAAATACGTGTTTAGATGTTATTGTTATTTGTTACGGTGTATTCGATTATTTAAACTATTAATTGATGTTGCGGATTATGATTACATAGAAGAATCAAGATAGCAAGAAACATAAGCAGTTAAAGAAAAAAAAATGCATTGCAAGATATGGAAGCTTCAACAAAACAAACGTGCTGTAGTTGTCAATTATGAAATGTTATGTTTTAAATACGGAAACTTTAAGGTATAAAAAGTATTTGATAAATATTTATCTTAGCACATTGTTTAAAATATGAAAGAGGACAATTCGAACTTGTAAATTATAATAATTAAAAAAATGATAATAATAGTACAGCTTAAATCAATAAAAACGGGAAATGTCAAAAAAAATTGGCACATTTTTTCAATATTTTCATAGTGTGAAGATGACTATTAGAAATAGGTTAGAATTATTTGACGCTACGTCAGTTTATAAATAAAGAGGTTAGACTTTTGTCAAGTAGACAATTAATTGGCAAATGCAACCAAATTCACAACTTTATTCACAATTTTATTTCCCTTTTTTTTAATTCAGCAGTACTTCCGAAATCTGAAAATTTAATGTAGCAACGGTGTCCATATTCCATAAATTTATATTCCTCAGACTACTATCGTCAAAAAATTATGTATTCTTCTTTCTTCTCTCTAGTGATAGTAGTTTTCAATTTTAATATTTTACTTTAGACGATAGCAGCCTGAAGAAAAATTTTTCGAAATCGGTCACTACATTAAATTTTCAAAATTAGCAAGCTCTTAATCAACAAGATTTATAATAATGTTTTTGCTAAAAAATTAAATCTTCATATTACACTCTAAAAACACATTAGTTCTACGTAACCAAATATTATTACATGACCCAGTTTGAAACAACTATGTATTTTATTGGTTCTGATAACTAGAATCTCGTTTCATCAACAAACGCACATTGTTACCTAGCATAATTTTTGGTAGAAAAGACTAATAATTTAGTTCTTGAAATTTGTATGAGACCAAAATTGTGTATTTGTTGCAGAAAACAAGGTGATTTTTTTAGTGTATAATTTATTAAAGCTTATTTTGTTTTATTATAGCTGGTATACTTTGCAATCACTGGGCCGTATGAATAAAAATGAAGCAGATGCTTATAAGTATAAGGTAGAAGTAAAAGCAAGTACTTCGAGCAAAAAGTAAATATAAAAGCATTTTCTTCATTTGGTATGAATAATGATTGCCTTACACTAGTAAGGAAATGCTCTGGGTAAAAGAGTAAAACATTTAGAATATACAGGTTAAAACTTTTTTCTGCACACCAAGCTCGGACACACATTTGTGCCACACTTAGAACCATGCTCTTATTTTTATGCTTTATTTAACTTGCCCAAGCTCGGACACACATTTGTGCTTCATTTAGAACCTGCATGTTCTTATGCTCTTATGCTCTTTTAACTTGCCCATCCGCTCTATTATGACTCTTTCCTGTTTTAATAGTTTGTTAAAACTTCTCTTAATAGCGTCATCAAAATGGCGAAATGGAACCTTAGGCAAAGCAAGTCCAAATTCTTCCAATTCCTGCCATTATGAACGGACCCGGGTCAACTATAGTTAACACTTGTGAACATGCATCTTGCATCACAAGTTGCTTGCATATTTACTCTAGGTCTTTCTTTTTGACTAATGTACTCATCTCCGTGGAGTCTTGAGGTCTGTTAGAACCGCGAGTTCTGACTAATTCCGAACCATTCAAAACATTCACTCATCAGAGTTGTACTTTTCAAAGAGGTGTCAAAATAATTCACTACTTCGAAGGCAAACTAATTCAAACGGTTCTGAACTGGTCAGAACCATCGCATCGGTTCGAACAAACCTTTGGTTTTTCTACCTCTACGTGTCGCACCCATCGCACTTGGAAAACTGCATCTAGTTTGCCGTAGCTCCTTACCTTCCATGATAGAATTTAGCAGTGAAAGAAATTTAATCCAGTAACCAACTGGAGCAACT
This sequence comes from Dorcus parallelipipedus, assembly GCA_958336345.1. Lineage (NCBI taxonomy): Eukaryota > Metazoa > Arthropoda > Insecta > Coleoptera > Lucanidae > Dorcus > Dorcus parallelipipedus. Next base: position 32,402,385 of record OY284476.1, read on the forward strand.
CTCTTAATAACATTACACACAGTTCCTGACAACGTTGACTGTTCTACACTAAGTTGTTTGCTTATACCTTTCTAGAAACCGGGATCAGCCAAATATCCCAAACATATTTTCATCTCATGTACAGAAGAAAATGCACCGTCTCTCGTTTCTTAGTAGTTCCTAAAAAAACTTTGCTAATCGCTCTAAATTTTCTTCTTGGAACCGAATCAAAAAAAATATTCTCCTCGCCAAATTTCCAATGGAAATGCATTTTCACTGGAAATTTGGTGAGGAGAACATTATTCTTTGGTCTACACCAACCAAAGATTTCATGAAGTGAAACTTCATGAGCGTGTGCGTACTGAAGATGAGAGCGTAGCTGCCGAAATACGTATCTGCGGATATGGAAAGTGATTTTAGTCTATTCTAGACTCGCACCGAATGATAAAATTTACTGGAATATTCTAGCGTTATTCGCCGCTATTCCAGAATAGCGCTAATTCCTATAAAACCCCAAGGTAGCGGACCATTTAAGTCAGTCTTATTTAGAAAGCGATGGGTAGTAAGCGGATCAGTAGGACGGTTAAGTGTTATTTTGTTGGATAAGTGTACAGTTCGATATTATTGTTCTTTGATTATGTTAGATGATCGTAGTCATTAAAGTGTTTTAAAAATAAATAACGATTACGATTTGTGAACCCCAAAGTGGTAACATTTATCTTGAAACCGAAATAAACTTTTGAAATCGTTAACTTATGTAAAATAAAGACACTTTATTATTATTATTATTATTATTATTATTATTATGTTAAAGAACATTGTCTATAGCTTATATTTAATTTTTCATAATTATCAGCCGTGGCTAAACAATTAACAACGAAATTAAATTTATTGCTAGTACATGAGTCTACATTTGACTAGATGCATTTATTTCGAAGGAAATACTTTTAATTATAAGCAAGACATCTTTTTATTCATACAAAATACTTTTACCGCAAAACCTTCACTTCAAAAGTATTTGCTTCGCAGTTGAAAGTAAAAGGTTTTACTTGTGTTTTTATTCATATTACTAAAAGGATTTGCTTTATTTTTTATAGAGGAAAGCTTATACTTACTTTTATTTATACGGCCACTATACATATGTAGATTTACACTATACAGTGAGAGTGTAAAGTTTGGAATAATCAGTATAAAGCGTAAATTATTGATTTTTAAGAAAATTCCAAAAACAGTGTCAATTTTTAATTTAAATTGCGCGTTCTTTGGCATTGCACCTGAATGTACAGAGTGTCACAGATAGGAGTGATAACGTCACTGACATTTTTTTAAATGACAACCCCCAAGTTTGAGTTGATTTTTCGATAGCCCCCGTGACTGTCAAAACTATGCTACAAAACTTTTGACCTCTTTCATAAGACAATTTTTGAGAAAATTAATAATGCAAACTGAAAAGCAGAATTTTAATTTTAAAGTTCTTAAACGCATTTCAATTAAAAAATAGGTAAACTTAGGATATTCTCGCATAATGTGGTGGTGCTCCATCCTGCTGATACCACAATGTATCGGTGGGAATGTCTGAATCATATGGATTTGGAAAAATAGCAGCCAAAACAGAAACTAATTCGATTTCTAAAAATTCTAGATACAGCAGCCCTGTCAATGTTTCATTAAAGAAATATGGCCCTATAACCCTGTCAGTGATAATTCCCGCCCACACGTTAAGTTTCTGGGGATACTGTGTTTTATGTTCTTGGAGCCAGTGCGGATTATTTTGTGCCCAATACCTACAATTGTGTCTATTTACATTACTATGTAAATAATAAGGTTAGAGAAAAGCGAAGTCTCACTCTACAAATATTTATTGGTAAAATTACGACCGCGGTTTCGTCAATTAAGACATTGTCAAGCGATGTTCAAGCTAAAAAGTACAATAAAAAACAATTACAAGTGTAAACTTTAAATACTAAAAACAACTTACGAGAAGTAAATGGGAACAGCATGAGCAGAGCAGCGGCGGAAACAAGACAAAGAACAAACCATGAACAAACTTTCCAACCGAGTGACAGATGAGTGTGGGGGGAGGGGTCAACTGCAGTGTTGCCAATTTATAGAATGGAAAAAATTATCCGTATTGAACTTCGTTTGGTCATTAAGCAGGGGAGAAGGGTAGAAATTATCATGTAGGAAGATTTTTAATTGTTTGGCTATATTAAGGGTTTTCCCCTTTGGAAGATTGTGGAGTAAAATGACATTAGAATTTAAAACGAAATTATGTGAAGTGTCGGCAAGATGGTTGGCGAAGGTAGAATCGGTTTTACCCAAACGTAGAGAACGTAGATGCTCATTAATTCTAATTTTCAGAGAACGGCCAGTTTGGCCAATATAGGTGGACTGGCAAGTATTACAGGTTAAAGTATAAACACCACTTCTTGTCATGGGATCTACGGGATCCTTGTTGTGACAAAGTAAGTTATGAAGGTTAGATTGAGATTTAAAGCCGACATTAACATTCAGTGACTTCAAGAGTTTTTTGATTTTAATAGATAATTCTCCTATAAAAGGGATGGAAAATATTTCTTTACCTGATTTTCAGGAGGAATAGGGGTAGGGAAAATGATTTAGTTAGTGAGTTTGTTTTTTGAATAATTGAAAATTTTAAGAATAGATTTGATGGGGAAGCTATTTAAAAAGGCTATCTGAACGATAGTGCCTATTTCTACACTGAAATCTTTGTAGGGCATGGGTATAGTGAGAGCCCTCTGAAATAGGGAATGGAAAACAGCTAGATTATGTTCCATTGGGTGCGTAGAATTGTAATGAATGCAATTTGAAGTGTAAGTCGGTTTCCTGTAAATTTTATACTTAAGAGAATTATTGTATTTATAAATCGTTAAATCCAGGAAATTGATGGAATTATTTTGTTCAATCTCCAAAGTGAAGTTAATTTTAGTGTACAAAGAATTAAATTCCGATAATAATGAATGAATGGCAGTCAAAGGACCATCGTAGATGATTAAAATGTCATCGACATATCTACCATAAAACTGAATGTGATCTATGTGGATGCCGTTAGAAGAGAAGAAAGTGTTTTCTAGTCTATCCATGAACAGGTCTGCTAGAAGAGCTAGAAGAGTATCAATGAAGTATTGACTTTTGCCTTATTATGAAATCTTCAATTACAATTAGGCGTGACATTAAACTTATTTGTATATATACTTTACCAAGAAACCGGTAATCAAAAGTACGGTGTTCACGAAATCAAAATCTAGTTTATTTGACATTTACAAAAATATGTAAAAAAAAAACGTATCGAAAATTCATTTTCAGTTTTGTTCCTTCACTTATGTACTTTGTGAAAATACCGAGTTAACCTGCTACTATTTGCAAATTAATAAGGAAAAAATTTTTTAGCAGCAAGTCAGAAAGCATTGAACTGTAACAGAGATCGAGAAGTAGCTACTATGTTTATAGTGGTAAAAACCTTTTAATATTTGCTAATGATTACCTAAAAATTACATCATCGACATCATTATTCCCTTAAATCGTTGAGTGAAGGAGTTTAAAAAGAGGCACAGCCGCATGCATTTTTTCGTAGCCAGCCCAGGATCCGACATGGGATCCGAGATTAGTTTGGTCGTAAACCTCTCTGTTTAAATGCTAGGATCCGATATTTCTTAGTCGAGAACCTACTATTATTCGACGTTATTATTATTCGACGTGCTGCGTTGTCTATTTAAGCGTTGATTGAAGAAATATAAAGATACGCAAGCCTTATGCAATACTGCGTTCCCGTTTGCACGGGGACACAACTTGACAGTGGGGAAAGAGGGGTGTCCCTCTGCTCGCCGCTGTCTACTTTTTGGTGCTGCTATCTTGTATCAACGTACGTAAGTAGAAATTAGACGATTTGCGTTTTACATTTATTTCTAAAATAAGTCAATATCAAAATGTTGGAAAGAATATTGGAATTCATTATTGGAAGTGAAGGAACATTTCGCGTAATTTAAACCTTAAATAGGCAACGCAGGACGTCGAATAATAATAGGTTCTCGACTAAGAAATATCGTATTCTAGCATTTAAACAGAAAGGTTTACGACCAAACTAATCTCGGATCCTGTCCTGGCTACGAAAAAATACATGCGACTGCGCCTCTTATTAAACTCCCTCACTCAACGATTTAAGGTATAAAATGGCGCGAAATGTTCCTTACCTTCTACGCAAATTGCATAAGGCTTACGTATCTTTATATTTCTTCAATCAACGCTTAAACGTATTATTTTATAGCATATGAATTCTCACATTTACAATTTAATAATAGCAAGTTTTTGGAATATATTACGATAAAAATATCGTAGTACAGATAGTAGCATACAAAATTTGGTAAGTGCTAGTTATGAAGATCTTTCAGATTCTGATGAATCTGTTTAAAATGTATTTATTATTTTCATTTAATTTGTTTGCTTATTTAATAAAGTAAAATTGATATCAAATAGTTTATTTAGATATTAACTACATTTGCAAATATTTTATAGTTAGATACAAATCTATTTTGTAGCTTACTGGTATTATCACAAAATACAAAATTGTTTTATTTATTCACGTTCTATTGATAAATTTATACTTTCAGTTACTAAAGTTGACCTCAAATGTATTTAAAAAATTAATAAATTTATGTTATGATTTTTGTCCATTCACGCCAATCTTTCGACGCACTTGTGCGCTGCTCTGCTCATGCTGTTCCCGTTTACTTCTCGTAAGTTGTTTTTAGTATTTAAAGTTTACACTTGTAATTGTTTTTTATTGTACTTTTTAGCTTGAACTTCGCTTGACAATGTCTTAATTGACGAAACCGCGGTCGCAATTTTACCAATAAATATTTGTAGAATGAGACTTCGCTTTCCTTTAACCTTAAAATTCTAACCTACAAAAAAGCATGGAGCTTCCAATGAATCAGAAAATAATATTCTATTTATCATCATAGGATTCTGATGTAAAATTTCTGTCATAGTTTCAGAAAATTCTATTTGTCATCCTCATTTAGTTCTTGTACTATATTAATTTTGTAATTTAATTTTTATGTATAGCTGGATTCATTGCTCAGTGATTTTTGCGATAAAGATTTGAGTCAAATATCTATCGCCACTTATTGAGATTATTTTCAACTGGAGATCCTGAAGAAGCTGACGGACATTTTGAACATTTAATTTGATAGGAGTATAATTTTATTCATATACGATGTTCTATATCCTAAGTTTACTTATTTTTTTAATTAAAATGCATTTAAGAACTTTAAAAATAAAACTCTGCTTTTCAGTTTTCATTATTAATTTTCTCAAAAATTTTCTTATGAAAGAGGTCAAAATTTTTGTTTTGACAATCTCAGGGGCTATCGAAATATCAACTCAAACTTGGGGGTTGTCATTTAAAAAAAATGTCAGTGACGTCATCACTCTTATCTGTGACACTCTGTACATTCAAGCGCAATACCAAAGCACGCGCAATTTAATCAAAAATTGACCTGTTTTTGGAATTTTTTTAAAAATCAATAATTTATGCTTTATACTGATTATTCCAAACTTTACACTCTCTCTGTATGTAAAATTACGTTTTAGCGCGGAGAAGTCCTTGCGTGTTGAAAAGAAGCACAAGCTATTGCTCTGAAGCATTTGCTATAGAGTCTAAGCAAAAGATTATTCATATAAATCGAAACAAATGCTTTTCCTACTACCTTTTCCTTCAAAGCATTTGCTTTTGCTTTTACCTTTTACTTTAGGCAATTGCTTCATCTTTATTCATCAGACCCATTAGTCTGCTTCAAGGCGTTGTACCGTAATATTATATTTTATTTAAACCATTTTTTGCTTGATAATATGAGCTAATTAAGTACACATCTTAATGCATCACGTAGGAACATGAGCTTAAGACGACGAATTCAGTGGGTCTGATGAATAAAAATGAAGCAATTGCTTAAAGTAACAGGTAAAAGCAAAAGCAAATGCTTTGAAGGAAAAGGTAGTAGGAAAAGCACTAGTCTCGATTTGTATGAATAATCCTTTGCTTAGACTCTATAGCAAATGCTTCAGAGCACTAGTTTTTGCTTCTTTTCATCACGCAAGAACTTCGTGTTAAAACGTAATTCAGCGACCCACCGCAGTATTTATCGTTTATTCACGCATTCTTAAATATACAGGCTGTTTCAAATTCGACCCTCACCATTGGGATCTCGCTTATTTGAAGAGATAGACGGTAGGTTTAAATTTGGCAAAGTTGCTAAATGTTATGAGCATTAATAACCCGCAGAGAAATAACTTCTATGTTAACTCTTATTCGAAATAATTGTAAAAAATCAAAAATTGTCATTTTCTTATTTCTCCTCTATCTTCTTTATTTGAAGAGATATCAAAAAAATAAAAGTACTTTCTTAAGACACTTTTGAATTCTCTACACACTGATGAATACCATTTTGCTGTAACATGTTTCGTCAAATTGGTATCATCATCAAGTTCATTTTTTCTTATGGGCGCCATAATGAAATTTGGTCCCAAAAGAATCTACTGTTCCTGCTGATTACGGCAATATAGCATATGTTATCAAAATTATTTAAAATAATGCCAAAATTAAGAATGTTTGATATGATATAAGAAAAGTGTAGTAGTTAACAGAAGGTAACTTTGTGGTTAACAGAAGATAACTTTGGAGTCAAATTAAAAGTAATTTATTTGATGTAGGCACTAGTTTAATAAATATTACCGGCACAGCAATAAGATAAGAGAAACAGAATATGTATGTTACGTGTGTTTTATTCTTATAACAAAAAAGCAACAACAGCAAGTGAACTGTAGGTACTTTTGAACCTACTCGGAGAACAAACAGCTTAGAACAATACTTATACAATTAGACAAAAATATTGAAGAGCAGGAATCATTTAGTAGAATACGTACCTACTCTTTACAGTAACAAAAATTTAGGGGTCAGTTAACTTGCCCCCCCCCCCCCCAGTAACGTTTTTCAAAGTTTTCTTGCACCAAATGATTGCACCCTTATACACACCACCAAAATAAATTTTTGCACCCCTCCAGGAGAGAAACTGCAGGCAAATTTCACTGGGAGGGGCCAAGTTAACCGCAGCCCACCCCAGTGAAAATTTTCGAAGTTTCTTTAGTGCACCTTGTTGCACCCCTTATGCATCCTTATGCACCACCTTTTTTAACTTTTGCACCGCTCAAATGGCTGAGAAAAAAAATAAAATAGAAACTCAGCTAGCCCCCCCCCCCCCCCGTGAAAATTTTCGAAGTTTTTTTGGTGCACCTTGTTGCACCCCTTATGCACCCTTATGCACCACCTTTCTTAACTTTTGCACCGCCCAAATAGCTGAGAAAAAAAATAAAATAGAAACTTAGCTTAAACTTAATGCAGCTCATCGAATGTTCAAAATACAATTCACTTGCTGTTTTCGTGTGTGGCACGAATACAAGGCACGTAACCTCACGTTTTTCTTCATTTCTAAATATTATGCTATTGTTATTATGATAATATTTAGCAACAAGTATGTATTAAAATGACAGATTATACTGTTTTTGATTTGAATTCAAATCCAGGCTTCCATTAATTGCCAATTGTCTTATCTCAAAAAAATAAATTTTAATTTTGACCTTATTTTAAATAATTTTGATAACATGTGCTATATTGGCGTAATCAGCAGAAAGAGTAGATTATTTTGGGACCAAATTTCAATATGGCGCCGATAAGAAAAAATTAACTTGATGATGATATCAATTTGACGAAACGTGTTATAGCAAAATGGTATTCATCAGTGTCTAGAGAATTCAAAAGTGTCTTAAGAAAGTACTTTTATTTTTTTGATATCTCTTCAAATAAAGAAGATAGAGGAAATAAAAGAAAATGACAATTTTTCTTTTTTTACAATTATTTCGAATAAGAGTTAACATAGAAGTTATTTCTCTGCGGATTATTACTGCTAATAAAATTTAGCAACTTTGCCAAATTTAAACCTAGCGTCTATCTCTTCAAATAAGCGAGATCCCAATGGTGAGGGTCGAATTTGAAACAGCCTGTATACAGAGTGGAAAGTTTAACTGGAATAAATTCTGTAACTTAGAAAATTACCATTTGTAGCAAAATTCTTGGAACAGGTCAATTTTTAATTTTAATGGCGCATATTACAAAGGGACTTCTTTAACTTTTCAATTATTTGGAGGGGTGAAACAACCCCTAACTTTTTTTTTTTAATGGAAGGGTATGTTGAGTAATTTTTTTTTCTTAAAGCTTGTTCAATTGGTAATACAGCTACGTTTTTATTTTTTAATTTTTCTTTAACAGTAAGAGGAAAAAAAATTAAAAAAAAAAAGATTTTTTTTTTTACTAAAACCGTTTTTCCCAGTAGATGGATAGGAAGAACAGGACCGATTGAGTGGTCAGCAAGATCTCCAGATCTCACCCCTTTAGACTCTTTATGGGGGGGTATTTAAAAAGTAAAGTTTATGTGACTAAACCAAACGACATAGCAGAACTTCAGGAAAGAAAAATTTTAAAAAAATTAAAAAAATTAAAAAATAAAAACGTAGCTGTATTACCAATTGAACAAGCTTTAAGAAAAAAAATTACTCAACATACCCATTTAAAAAAAAAAAAGTTAGGGGTTGTTTCACCCCTCCAAATAATTGAAAAGTTAAAGAAGTCCCTTTGTAATATGCGCCATTAAAATTAAAAATTGACCTGTTCCAAGAATTTTGTTACAGAATTTATTCCAGTTAAACTTTCCACTCTGTATAACTGATACCGAACGGATAAAAATGAGTTCAGATAAATCTACATATAGTGATTGCAAGGTGTACCAGCTACCTATAATGAAACAAAATAAGTTTTAATAAAGTAGGTAATATGAAAATTTATTTTTTTAGCAAAATCTTGTTGATTAAGAGCTTGCTTATGTTGAAAATTTAATATAGCAACCGGTTTCGAAAAAATTATCTTTTTCAGGCTGCTATCGTCAAAAATAAAATATTAAAATTGAAAACTCCTATGATTGCAGAGAAGAAAGAATACAGAAATTTTTGACGATAGCAGCCTGAAGAATATAAATACATATGGAAACCTGTCGCTAAATGTTGAAAATTCTGGAGTACTATTAATGCCATTTTAATTCGAATTGTCCTCTTTCATGTTTTAAACAATGTGCTAAGCTAAATATTAATTTATCAAATACTTTTTATATCTTAAAGTTTCCGGATTTAAATCATTACATTTCATAATTGACAATTACAGCACGTTTTGTTGATTTGTTCTTTTTTCTTTAACTGAACATAGGAATATTTGTTGTATGTTTAGGGGATATAAAAAAACTCATGGTATATCTGAGGAAATTTTTCATTTTTTGAATAGATGTTAATGCACCTCCTCATTTTTCGTAATGGTCATCAATAAAATGCTCAGACAATCAACAATCATTGAAATGAAAAAGCCGCCATGTAATCATTGGGTAATGTTTCACTACGCTTTTTGTTTTGTTTTCCTACCGTCGGTTGATTTAATAAGGCCATAATTTGCAAACCCTTTTGATTCGCACAAACTGAAGTTTAATACTGAGCTACCTTCACATTTTTTGAAGCAAATGCTTGAAGTGTTAGTAAAATGCTCAGTTTTATTCATGAAATGAGTTTTATTCATAATTATGAACCTTTTGCTCCAATCGAAGCAAATGCGTGTTTGCGCACTGAAATTAATCCGTAAACACCCATTTTATGAGCAATTGTAGAAAAAAATAATATTAGTCGTGAAATTAACGTCAAGCGAAAACATCAGCGAAAATCAAACCGTTTTAGAGTTATTTCCAAAAAACGGAAAATTTTACCGTTATGGCGAAAATGCATGCTAATGAATGGTTGCTATGGATACCAAAAATAATTTTTCAAATGTCACGTTATTGAAACTCATTCATTAGCATGCATTCTCGCCATAATGGTAAAATTTTCCGTTTTTTGGAAATAACTCTAAAACGGTTTGATTTAGGTATAGGAACATGTAATACCACTTTGTGCCAAATTTTATCACCAATTTGATTACGCAACGAAAAATCTGGCATTCCATTTGAAAAAATCGATCTTTTTACATTTTTAATTCTTGATGAAAAGTATAAATTTAAGAATTATTCTCAGGCAAAGATGTTTATTTTAAAGAATACCTACGATAAAGGGATCTTTAAACTACAAACTTTATTAGATTTCAATTTTCTATCTCGTTTCAAATAAGAGTTACAGCCCATTTTCAAAACGTCAATCACCTGCCATGATTTCGGAAAATAATTTTTATCTCAAAAACTGTAATAGATAGACATGGTATGGTTTGAATAAAAAAGATTCAAAATTATGATTCCCATCTAAAAGTGCAAAAGTAAATAGGGTGTTCCATTTAAAATAACAAAGTAGATGGCGACTTCCGGTATAACCGGAAGTGCTAGACATCTGAAAATATTTGAGCTGAAGAGAACGCAATCACTTGTTTCTAATTCTAAATGTTCAAGTTTCTATTTTGGCCAGAACCCCATAAACTTCTAATGAAAGGTCTCGCTGGGACACCCTGTATATAAATTAACTTTGCTATGAACAAGAAATAACGAATCAACTGATGTTTTCGCTTGACGTTAAGTTTACGTCAAGCCTAACACTATTTTACAAATTATCGCTTAAAATTTAAAATAATTTTCAAAATGTCAGAAGTATGCATTTAATATGCGGTAAAGAACATTTTTTTATAAAAAGAGCATATTTACTTTTTATATTTCTATTATGCAAAAAATAAACGGAAACAATTTATTTTTATTTGTTAAAAACGCAATGTGTGTTTTTTAAAGCGAAATTTTTACTTTTTGAAAAAAGCGTCCTATCTAAAGATTATTATTATTATTATTGTTATTGTTATTGTTATTGTTATTGTTATTGTTATTGTTATTGTTATTGTTATTGTTATTATTATTATTATTATTATTATTATTATTATTATTATCTTCAGATTAGTGGTATTTATCTTAGGCCCAGTATTTCATTCGGAGTTTAACTGTAAGCTTGGTTTTATTCCCATAGTAATAATTGTAAGGACAATTATTTCCGTAGAAATAAAACGAAGCTTAAAGTTAAACTCCGAATGAAATACAGAGCCTTAGTATACACAGATCAAGGAACGAGATGATATTTGTTTTTGAAGGATTTAAAATAGCATTTTAATTTTAAGATCACATAAAATAAATTCTAAGAAAATGTATTTTTGGTCATAATTCTAGTAAACTATTGTATTTAGACACTGTAAGTTGTTGATTACAGTTAATTTTATCTGAGTGCATCGATTCTAGAAGAAAAATATTAATAACTTTTGAATTATCGCAATTTTCCATTTTCGAGACATTCTATTTTTCAAGTTTTCAGCCATATTTTAAATGATTGGTTTGATGGAATTGTGTTGTCTTTTATTTTGATTGGTGCATGAACTAATTGTAGTAAATTTTTTTTCTCAAAAACCGATAATAAAATTTTTTCCCATTTGTTACGAACTTTATGAAAGGCACTGTATGTACACTGGCTTGCAATAAAATCGCGTACACCTTAAAAATCAAGTAACAGAGTTTTTACCTATTTTTGGTTTTGTAAATCGGTATTTTGTGAATTTTGACATATTATCAAAAATGTAGATTATAAACTGAGAATTTAAGATCCTTGATACGATTTATTTAAGCATAAATTTGTCATTAAAGTATCAGGAACAAACGTAACAGAGGTGCATTTACTTTTATGAAACAGAATTTATAAATAAAGGAAATGTGAGATTTCATATTTTATCGTTTCTCCATCAGCTTCTAATACTCGATTAAATCTTTCACGCATAATATGAAATAAGATTTCACCAATAATTTTCATCCTGGCTTAATTCTTCCCTACCATGGATTCAAGTAAAATAGAAAGCGTGACTGCTTCTGTTTTTCCGTCAATACGATTTTTTTGCACTTATAAAATTCTTTAAATCAGAATTTATAATCCTTCGACTTGCAGTTGACCATAATGCTGGAAGGTCTGTCTCAAATAACGACATCTCTTACTGTTTGAAATGGATTTTCCCTCAAATAATTAAAGAGGGCTTAATCTTTTCATGAGTTGAATTTCTTTAACGTCCAGAAGCTGCTTTTCTACTTACACTTTCTTCCTCTAGCTACTTCTTCTCTATTCGCCTAAGAGTGCTTTTATTTAGACCACAATTATCCGCCACTGCTCTTTACTCATCAAGCATTTTCTAAAGCTAGGTTCGCAGCTATCCGTTTATACGTCTCCGGTAATACGTTAACCAATAATAGCTCGCGTTTATCGATATGGTCACATTCTATCCGGCTACCGGAGAAGTTGGTTCAAGATCAACTTTTGCCGGAGATTTCTTCCGTTGACAGCATAGTTTTTAAATAGTGACGTAGAGGTTAGGTACGGGATTTTACATTTTAGTGCTTCAATTTTAATTGTAACTCACATGATATGAGTTAATTCTAAAGTTTTATCTTCAAAACGGACGTAGTAATGCACATATTCAACATGTCAACTACAAAACGCCGTCAAACCAACTGTCTGTTGAGATATTTGTAGAAACTGCTTTATTCTGACATTAACTTGTTGACATCAAAATAATTTATTGATTAATTAATTAACAAATCACATTTCTCTAATAACTTGATCATAAACTTATAAACTTAAAAACTGACTGGTTTACTTCATGTTAGGGGAGACTGGGGTGACTGTGCGTACTTTTGCTTCAGACCCCCAGAATATAAAAACTAATAAAGATAATGCCACCATTTTTATTTGCACAATGCTCCAGATATTTGCGGAATAAATTTCAAAGCGTAGACATCTTAAAGGGAAAAAATACGGACAATAAAAAATAAAATTCATGGGAGTGCTCCTGTGCACAGATACCCCATACACACGGGGTAATTGTACGCGGGTATGGGGTAACTTAGCGCAGTAGAATATTTCTCTTCTTAAGTATTAATATTGAAAATATGTTGAAATAAAATATTTCTCAAGCATACTATATGCATATTTTGTTATAAAAAAGCATGGGTAATACAACAAAAATAAGATTATTTGAAAATACGATATTTCCATTTTGGATATCGATATTAACGATAGAGCGATAATAACGGTGTATCAATAAATATCGATATTTTTAAGTTACCGACAACCGATATTGAAAATATGATATCGCCTAGTTCCAACCGTTGCATGTATGCAACCATCTAGAGCAGAGAATACACCTAAACCATTGTTCAGTTTTAAGTAGCAACTCCTCACATCTGTGGAGGTATGTGTCTTCTTCTGGATTTCAGTTACTTTTGCATAAATATAAATTTTTCGCGCGCACACTTACCCCTTCATAATGCGCACAGTTTCCCCGTACTTGATCCAAAAAGATCCCCCCGTCTACCCTTCAGATTACAATTTTTCTTAATCGCTGTCATTCGTTTATTGTTATTATCACAAAATTGTAAAAAAGAATTTTTCAATAAATACCAAATGCGCAATGCATTCTTAAATGTTGAATGCTGAATATCGTAACACAAAACTGAATTAAAAATATTTATAATTAATTTATTTACGGCTTAAGTTTTCGGAATCCAAACATACATTGAAAACTCATTGCTGCTATGACGACATAACGAACTTGATTGGTAAAGCAAATACTATTAGGGCTTTCAAAAATTAGAGTTGTGGGTGGATAACATAAATTTCATGAGCAGTAATTTCTTGCAAGCCTATTACTTTTTGAGATGAATTGGTGCGTACAGTTACCTCGTGCGCACACTTACCCCATTTTCCCCTATATGTCAAATTTATCCGCATAGCAATGAACGCTTCAAAAATGGAACGTCCTTTGACGGACGAACGCAACCGTATAAACGGATAGCTGCGAACCTAGCTTAAGAGAGTATTAAATTGTTTCTGTTTCTGTCAGTTCGGCATTTTTATTGTTTGACAATGGGCTACTTGTACAAAGTAGGTTTAAACTAGAGTCTACGATTTTGAACGTGTATTGAAAGTACACGTGTACACGGAAATCCGTGTAACGACATTCGCGAATTAAATACACGTGTTATTAATTCACGTGTAATTAACTCTTAAGAGTACAGCTGAAATCAATAAATAAAAAATATATTTTCATAGTGTGAAAATGGATTTATTAGAAATAGGTTACAATTATTTGACGCTGTGTCAGTTTATAAATAAATAGGTTACATATTTCTGAAAGATATGTATTGTCAAGTAGACAATTAATTGACAAGTACAACCAAATTTACAATTGGAAAAAAATCATTTCCCGATTTTTTTTATTTCAGCTGTACGTGTACACGGATATAATTACACGTGTATTTCAATACACGGGTCCGTTCGATACGTTCAAATCTAGGTTACCTAGCAACGGATGTGTTTTTGTATTAAATACACGTGTAATGTAACTACACGTGTATCCGTGAAATTAAAATTCACGGGTACTCGTGTATTTAAAATTACACGGATTAAGATCATGATGCGTGTATTGCACGTATACACGTGTACTGACATATACGTGAAATAGAGAGCTCTAGTTTAAACTCAAGTTTAACTGCACCAGATTTAAAATAAACAAATTCGCATAGGATCTTAATGGCATATGGCAATTAATGCATTCATAAATAAAATTTGATGCGATTTTGTTCACTTTGAACCTGGTTCAGTTCAACGTTAGTTTAAACCTCCTTTGTACAACTGGCCCATAGTCAGATAAATTAAGACCGACTTAAGTGCCGATCTTTCCATCTTCTAGTTCAAGTTATCCAACGAATAACTTATTTTATGAATGGGGGCCGGTATTATAAAGGCAAGTTAGGTTTAACTATCGGTTTATTCCCACGGTAACAATTGTGGACACAATTGTTATTATGGCAATAAACTGGGAGTTAAAGTTAACTTGCTTTTATAATATTGGGCCTGGTTGATTCATTTTTATGAATTGTTTCCATGGCATTTATCCGTCAGTTAGTTTTTCAAGATGTGGAAAGACCGGCGCACAGTGGAACGAGATAATGTAATGCTTTGGCCATCGGTCAGAAACTCAAGTGTCAAATTAAGAATATCTTTTCATATACATTTGTTGCTTATAATAGTATGTTAAAACATTTATAACTTTTTTTTAGATTTCTTTAAAAATAAACCGCATAAATGCTAGAAAATAATGTCATTCTTAATTCAGAACAACTTTTCAAATTTGAGTTTCTCCGTTGATATTTTTCCAAATTGCATCAAACTTTTTACTTAAAAAAGGATATCTCAGGACATTATCCTAGACATATAAAATCTGTGCTCCAATAAACCGTTTAGCAGGAAACCAAAAATTATTAATTGTAATCTATTATTGACAATTTCGTAAAACTCTCGCAATATCGCGCTGTATAATGTGCTAGATTAACACACTACGACACTAAGTTTCAAGATGATACCAACAGTTTCTGCGACTTCCTGTGACCTTACAAAATATTTACATTTTTATGTACAGGGTTTCTTTTTGATATTTTGCATTCTATCTAGGGGTTTTATTGTAACAGCTAGAGAAAAGCTTTAAATATAAAAGTTGTAGGATTTCATATGTATTATCTTTTAGAACTATCATAGAAAACAAAAACGCAACGAAAAGTGGAGGAAAAAATACAATTTTTGTTTTTCTCATAGAACATTCTATTTCCATTTCTCCACTTTGCGTTACGCTTTTGTTTTTCGTGATAACCCTAAAAGAGAATATATATAAAACCCTATAACTTTTGCATTTAAAGTTTTCTTCTAGCTCCTAAAATAAATGCTCTAGGTGGGGTGCAAAATATTTTTTTAAAAAAAACCTTCCAGCTGTAGGTATTTGAGGTATTTCTTATATCGGGTGCCCAGAAAAGAATGGATTACAGTTAAAGAATAGCTTCCTTGGATCAATTTAGAGCATTTTATTTTAGTACAATTTTGTTTCGTTAACAAGTTACGATTTTTTAAAGAATATTTCTTTATTTCAGTTTTTCATGAAAACTCACTTATTTCTTGAAATATTTACTTGTAAAATTACATATGGGAGTTTTCCGTATTGCTGAATCTGAATATTCTTTGTATAAATGTAGGGGGCGTTGTCAACACTTTGACATTTTTTTTGTTTTTGACTATATTTTATTTGTATATGAAATCATTCAAAAAATGATTCGTTAACTTTAATTTAAAGGATATTTATTTTTCATTAAAAAAGATATACTTATTGTATGTGGCTAAAGTGAACCATTTTCGAGAATAATTACTTTAAAATTAATGATGCAGAATGTATGTACCAGGAAAATTTACAGTTTATTTAACACCTGAGAAACGTCAAATTTTCTACTGCTTCTTTCAGTTTGTCGATATCTTTTCAAGTGGTCAAGATTTTGTGTTCTTTTAATTTTTCATTTCGATTATTCAAACATTTTCTTCATTTTTCCATTCTTAATGACGATTAGATTCGTAAGCTTTTGGTGTTTGTAAACGGAAATTTTAATTTCTATCAAGAATTCTTGTTGCTGAATTTTTGTGTAGAAATCTTGGTTCCTAATGGTAAAAGTTGATACGTTCTCTTTATTAGTAAACCACCAAATTTCATTTAAAGTAATAATTTTTTGTAGAAAAAATGCGAGACCTATTATGGACCATGCTGTATATTATTATATGTATTTACACTTATATGTTACAAATTTTGGATAATTCTCCGCTAACATACGATATTAACGTCAAAAAATTAATTTCAGTTTCCATTTTTCTTTCATCTCTACTAGCACAGGGCTTGACATTACATAAAACGAGAAATTTGTTATTATTTTGTGTATGAACTGATGAATTAATCGTAGTTAAATTTTTACCATGTATTGCAGGTGACATTGATAACACATATGCAAATTTTCATAAAAATCTGTACATCTATGTAGCTTTAACAACTATGTCCAGTAGCTTCCATTACATCGTTCCACTGTGCGGCGCGGCCCTTAATACAACAAAAATTGGATGTACGCGATTTTTTTGCAAGCCACCGTAGGTGCGTTCATTGCAATATTGGCAAAGATTAAAACCTTTTTTACCTCTTCTTTCTTTGTACGATTGGTTACAAAATTGATGCATGACATGAATTGATGAATTATATCGAGTGAAAATTATAGTTACAACCTTGAGAACAATAAAAATCATTCTGAGCATTCATTATGACTATAGGGATTGGAATTTTATATTTTGTTCGCCGCCTTTTTTGTAATTAATCGAACAAAAAATAAAATTCCGATCAGGAATTATATCAAAATTTCAAATAAACATTTTTTAAACAAACCAATTTTCTTTGTTTTCCATCTGAATAACTAGATATTCTGTTCATTTCATTCAACTTTACTATTATAACTTTAAGGCTGTTTTTCTTGAACTTTTTCTTATGTAATCAAGTCAAAATTTTATACCGTTGATAACAGGATAAAAAAATCCCACCGAAATGAAAAAAAAATTAGGTTGTCATTTAAAAAAATCTTGATAACGTCATAACCAGACTTCGGCGTTTTCTAGGAGATTTCATAGCCGGACTTTTTATCTTATGCATACAAGTTTACAAAACACAATAAAAAGCGTTGCATTTTAAAATATTTTCTGACTTCCAAGAAATTGTATTAATAATTTAACATTACATTAAGAACCCGACCCGCTCGTTATGTCATTGTCACCGTGACCCAATTTATGATATTTATAATGCGGCGGCGCACTATGGGACGGCTCCACATAACGCCGTCTCATAAATGCTTTCAGTGAAAGTCACTGAACAGCAATTACATATATCAATATATGTAGGGAAATAGTTAAAAAATATATTTAAAATTATTATTTTTGCGGCAACTGCCTAAATCCCATAAAAAAATCGCAAAGGATACCGCCCGGAAAAATAAATTTTATTTATAGCAGAAAATACTGAGAACCAATGATGTTTCCTGTAAAAGCTTGAAAGACAACCTCATTCTGAATATGTAAATAATATGAATAATTACTGTTTTAATATAGGATAGTTTTGCTCCGTCATTTATGTTCATATGAAACATATGAAAAGAATATGCACGGTGCGGTGGCTTGCAAAAAAAATTGCGTACACCTAATTTCTGTTGTATTTTAGTCGGTCTTAATTTATAATCTGTCGGTGTCAAACAATAAAAATGCCGAACCTTATGGCCGTTTTACACTATGCTAAAATTTGATACAAAATGAGTGATAATATTCAACCAATCAGAATTCATTGTGGTCGCTTATCTCTCTCACTTTGTACCAAAAAAAGTAAAACGGCCTTTACATTTCCTTTATTCATAAATTCTGCACCTCTGTTATGTTTGTTTCCTACCTACCTGATAGGTACCTACTTTAATAACAAATTTATGCTTAAATAAATAGTTGCTTAAAAGACAAATGAAGCAAAATATTTTTTTCTGCTCCACACACCCACCCGCACATTCACGAAAACTTATCATAGGCATTTTCCTTTTTAAAATATCGGTAGCTTTTACCTACCGTTGTTTTTTTAGTATTTAATTTTGGGGTGGGTCTGCCAAGTTTTTTATGTAGAGCTTGTCTTCATAATTGAGAAGCCTATTTAATAAAATGTACGCTACCGCATTCATTTTTGCAGCATTGCAATACAGTGCACAGTGAATCTTCGAGTACACGAAGTAGATTGTGCTCCGCTGTGGGCGTTTCTGAGTTCCGTTGTCATGACAACCTGATAAACACACCGTTTAATTGTAACGGCAATGACGCGTTCTCGGGACACGTGAACTTGTAGAAGTAAATATTGGTCAGAAATTGCGAAATAAGTATTGAGACTTAACAAGCTAATTTCTTACAGTTTGGTCTTATTGTTTATTATTAAAAGAAAAAAAATAGTGATGAACGAATAAATATATGAAAGCTTGATTAACTTGGGGGGCACGTGCTACTGTGCCTCCTTGAATCAGCCGCCACTGCTAATTCGTCGTAAACAACAAACACTGTCTCTATCCTCGACAGATATCGCAGAGGCAGAGCATATGGCACTTTCCGACGCTGTAAAGGAATCAGTATACCTATTAAAAATTCTTAAAGGACTGGGATTCAAAGAAATGAAATCACTCATTTTACACAACGATAATATAAGAGCCTCAAAATTACCACAAAATCCTGTCTTCCACAACAAGTCAAAACATATTGACATGATATCATTCTATGAGACAGGCTCTGAAGATTCATTCTATCCTTCTGAAGTATCTTCCTACGGTAGATGTGATTGTTGACATAATGGCAAAGGAATTGCTAACATTGATGCGTTCGACAAGAATGGGACTAACTCCAGAAAATTTAGTTTCCTCAAATTGAGGAGGGATGTTGGAAATACAATTTCCATTTACATACAGGGTTAGTTAAAAGTCTGGAAACGGTCATTTATTGCCCTTATTATTCATTTTAGGAAATTATGTTCTGTATGAAAGTTTTTTAGGAAATTTTTATTTACAATTGAGAATACTTGAATTTTTTTTTCTTCAATTGTTTTTGAGTTATGCCTATCTGCGTAATTTTTTTAAATGAAAACTTGTTAATTTTACTCTACCGAATGGTAGAGTAAAATTTTTTTCTCTATACAATAGTATTCTTGTTTTTTTTAGAATTGAGGGTTTTCTGAAAAAAAATAAAAACATTTGTCTTTTTTGTGAAATTGAGAACTCTGGTTCAAATATTTATTTTAGTTAGGTAGATCTAGACAAAATTGAAGTTATCGGTCACAATCTTATCATTAAAAACAAAAGCAACAAAAAAAACTAATAAATAACTAAGTAAATTAAATTAAATGTTCAAATTGTCAGAATGCGTATTATTAAATAAATTACAAACATCTTGTAAACTTCTACGTATATCTCCATAACCCAGCATCATAATTATTTCAATTTTTTGCCGTTCATTTAAACTCGCCATTGCTAATATTAACAGCAATCAATTGCACAATTGAATTTGACGTAAACAATAACCACTGATAAAGTTACTTGCTCGAGTTTGTTTATCGCTTACTTAGATGTACCTGACCAATAAGCATGCATGACGGGAAATGAATACTTGAAATATTGTTTTTTTTTCAGAAACCCCTCAATTCTAAAAAAAACAAGAATGCTATTGTGAAGAGAAATTAACAAGTTTCCATTTAAAAAAATTACGCAGATAGACATAACTCAAAAAAACAATTGAAGAAAAAAAAATTCAAGTATTCTCAATTGTAGATAAAATTTCCTAAAAAACTTTCATAAAGAACATAATTTCCTAAAATGAATAATAACGGCAATAAATGACCGTTTCCAGACTTTTAACTAACCCTGTATATCACATCACCACTTACGGTATCCAGATTATGTTAATAAGTAGTAGTTTTCAAGTAAACAATTATTATAGTCATTGGAGTGTTAATAACGTGTAATATTTTTCTTCAATATAAAGTTTATTTGTGTCTTCTACGTTTCACTTGCGCTCTGTCCTAACATGATCAAATAAAATATGGCGGAAAACATGAAAAATTGAAATTCATAAAAACGAAAAGTTGCAGTCGTTCGAAAACTATTAAACTTTTTATGGTATAATTCATGCAGTCAAACAAAATTAAGTGTAAGAAATACCTACAGCTCATAAAAACTATGAGAGAAACCTTTTTTTCTGGAATTTTTTCTTATGTGATTTCAAAACTAAAATATTATGAAAAATACTTAAAAAAAACAAATGCAGTCTCATTTATTATAATAGCATTTATTAAGAAACGTTAAATACAATGTTCATTTCCAAAACATTGCATTTTTAATAAGTAAACAAAATTTGTTTCCGTTTATTTTTGATTTAATAAGTAGATAAATCAGTGAAGATGCTTTTTTTGTGAAAAACATATTTTACAACATAATAAATGTATTAGTTTTGTCTTTTAGAAATATTGTAAATTTTCATGTTACGGGTTTTATGAAATAGCACACAAACACTTAACGTTTCGTTCGACAGCTGTCGACGGCGAAACGTTAAGTGTTTGTGTGCTACTTAGTGTTCGTTTAAAAGATTTTGTGATACAATTTTCATCGGACAAGAACCAACTTAAACTATGTCTTCTGAATATTTATCTTTGGTATCTATGGTATTTATCTAATGTCAAATTGACAACATTTTTTACGAAATTAAGGCTGCGGTAAATGAACAGTAAAACTGGTCAGACTAAACCAAATGTTCAACTTTCTCAATTTCTGATTGGTAGGTGGTGTAGTCTGACCGCTGACTTTACGATTTTGTATAGTTCGATCGTTCACTTAACTCAGCCACATTAAATAAAAAACTAATACTTACTACATATAATCGTTTCCAGTGAGTTCCCCATTCCCTCAAAGTAGTCGTGATTTCTTGCACTATGGGTGGTTGCTTCAAAATGAATATAGGCATACAATCCAAGGCATCTCTTTGAACTGTACATTCGATCAAATGAATATAAGTTTTTGGAAAAATGCCTAGATGTGATTGATTGTTTAAAGGAAATCCACGATACCAATCGGCACATTCTTCCAATATGTGAACAGAATCACCGCAGTTCAATTGTATTCTGTATTCGTCCTCCAATGTGAGATTGTATATTACTAGAAAAAAAAAGAAAACCAAACAGTTATTAATACGACCTACTAGATTTCTCTTATCCGGCGGAATTTTTTATTTAAAGCTTATTTTACCCGTTTTGGCGCTAGTTACTAAAATTGAAGTTTATCCGTTCATTTGACACTTGATACGCAATTTATGTGAGTATAATATTTTGCAAATTAATGAAAACAAACTTGTAAAAATTAGTAAATTATTTTTATTGAAAAGAATAACATTATTGAACACAATTACTACTACAATTTTAAAACTTTTCATAAGCCAGGTTTAGATAGAGAAAGTGTCATATGAAAATTATCGATTCGTATTTTAAGCGATGTTTGTCAAACAAAGTTTTAGTAATTTTTGAGGAATTATATAAGGTGATTGAAAATCGAGGACCAGTATGGGGATCTCGCTTGTTATAAGAGATAGGGAATCGGTTAAATTAAGACAAAGTTGCCAAATTTCATGCTGATTAATAATCTGTTAAGAAATTTGAAATACCTCGAACGGTTTCTTCACAATCGGAGAAAAACAAAAAATTGCGATTTTTGAAAATCGAACATTACTTCTTTACTTATTTTTTTCAAAATCTGAAATTTTGAAAACACTGAAATTAAATTATGTGCACACATTATGTTAGCCTAGGATTCACACATTAAGTTAGCTTAGGTACAATTAATTATTGTATGCCGCGTAGGCAAGAAAACATATACCTTTGTTTAATTGCTCTGTCATTAAATACAGAATGCCGTATCCAAATGAAGAAAAACGTGATATGTCGCGTATTTTTTATTGTCACAACGAAATTCCATTACAAGTGCTCAACTATATTTAGAAACTTATCCGGAAATAATTCAACCAAGTATTAAATATTTTTCCAAGTTGGCTACCAATTTGATTCAAAATGATAGCAAGCGATCAATAGAAAAATGAATTAGGGTAGGCGTTGGAATTTTAATGTATGTCTTGGATAACGTCATTTTAATACTAATTGTCAATTAATTATAAAACAAATAACACGCCGGAAATGTAATTTAACGTTACTCACGCAGTTATTCATAGAGTTCAAACGAGTTTTGATGCGACAGTCAATGGACATTTTACGCATCTGCTTTAATTTTATTAAAATAACACGGTTTTCCTGCTTTGTAGAAACGTCAAACGTTAATTCATTTTTCATTTGATCACTTCTTACAATGTATAACGGCTATGTATTGCGGAAAATGGAAATGTCTTCGAACAAATGCTCTGATTTTCTTTACCGGTATGAAGTTAGCAATAACTTTCAGCAATTAAAAAAAAATCTAAAATTATACCAAAACAGTTTCAATACTTATATATTAGTATAAAAATCTACTTAAAATGAATATTTTTAGAAATTGATTCTAAATTGACCTATCAAGTAATTTTGTGCAAAGCGTACTCAACTTCTTAAACAATGACAGCGTTGTCTTATTTTTAAATCAAATATTTTTAGACGAATATAATTTATTAATAACGGCCTTTCGATAGTGTAAAAACAAAAATGGACATTTTTTTGTTCGGCCACAATTAAATCTTAAACTTTGGTTCCGCGTACACCAGGACGCGCGCTTCGTTTTTCTCAAAAATGACAGCGTTGTCTTATTTTTAAATTAAATGTTTTTAGGCGGAAATAATCTATTAATAACGGGCTTTCGATAGTGTAAAAACAAAAAGGGATATATTTTTTGTTCGGCCACAATAAAATCTTAAACTTAAGCTCCGCGTATACCAGGACGCGCGCTTTGTTTTTCTCAAAAATGACAGCGTTGTCTTATTTTTAAATCAAATGTTTTTAGGCGAAAATAATCTATTAATAACGGGCTTTCGATACTATAAAAACAAAAAGGGACATATTTTTTGTTCGGCCACAATAAAATCTTAAATTTTAGTTCCGCATACTCCAGGACTCGCTCCAGGACCTCAAAAATCTAAGGTGATTTGGAAACTTGTTCAGTAAGTAAGTATATAATAAAAAATAAAAAGATACACAATGCTTTTTTTACAGTACTAAACGCCTCTTATTGATTTATTTGATTTAAAAATAAGACAACGCTGTCATTTTTGAGAAAAACGAAGCGCGCGTCCTACAGAACTAGTTTAAGATTTAATTGTGACCGAACAAAAAATATGTCCCTTTTTATTTTTACACTACTGAAAACCCGTTATTAATAGATTATTTTCGTCTGAAAGCATTTGATTTAAAAATAAGATAACGATGTTATTTTTGAGAAAAACGAAGTGCGTGTCCTGCGGAACTAAAGTTTAAGATTTAATTGTGGCTGAACAAAAAATATGTCCCTTTTTGTTTTTACACTATTGAAAACCCGTTATTAATAGATTACTTTCGTCTGAAAACATTTGATTTAAAAATAAGACAATGCTGTCATTTTTGAGAAAAACGAAGTGCGCGTCGGAGTATGCGGAACTAAAGTTTAAGATTTAATTGTGGCCGAACAAAAAATATGTCCCTTTTTGTTTTACACTATCGAAAGCCCGTTATTGATAGATTATTTTCGTCTGAAAATATTTGATTTAAAAATAAGACAACGCTGTCATTTTTGAAGAAGTTGAGTACGCAACATTACTTGATAGGTCAATTTCGAATCAATTTCTAAAAATATTCATTTTAAGTTATTGAATAGGAGTATTACTTAATTAGCAGATTTTTATACAGTAGACCCCGGTTATAACGGCCTCGGTTATAGCGATCCACCGCTTATAACGAACTACAATTCAAGTCCCGTCATTTTTCCCTATTTAACAATGTAAAAATTCACCGGTTATACCGAACTCGTATATAACGAACTATCGGATATAACAAACCTGAAAAAGCCAAAGTTGATGAAATTTTTATCGGTTATAAGGAACTTGGATTACAAAGTGATAAACTGAGCCATAAAATAATAAGGGTAGAACATTTAATCTTTTTTTATTCGGTGGGTTTTCGATGTAGTTTTATATTAAAGCTAGAAAAGTGGTTGGTGGTACTTTTATGAGTTTTTCCCGAGATATGAGTGAAAACTAACAAAAGGAAGTTGCATTTTCGTTAATATTTTGATAAACTTTTTTTAATCAAAATAATTCCTGTAATCCCTTACCATAACAATTTGTCCTTCCTCAAAACTAACTTCTCTGCTTCCTTTAACTTTCCTTTTTTCTGTTATTTTTTTCTCTTGAGATATTACAAAATCTAATCTGCTCTTTAAATTTCTCTTGAACATTCGCATTGCAGGACTCACCTTAGTAGTACAATATGGTGCATTTCTGTAGATAAATAACCAGCGATTCATTCGGGTTAGCAGTGATACTTTAGCATTTAATGGATCTTTTAAGGCTTTAAATAAGGCATTTTTAAATGTCTTAGCATTCTCCGCAGCTCCATTGCTAGCAGGATGAGCCACTAGTGTTGTCCTGTGTTCAATACCATTTAACTCACAGAAAGTTAAAAATTCAGATGATACGAACTGAGTACCATTATCACTTATTATTTTATCTGGCAAACCAAACCGTGCAAATGTTTCTCTTAGTTTATTAATTGTAATTTCGGCACTTATTTGAGAACAAATAAAAACTTCTGGCCACTTGCTGAAAGCATCAATAATTATAAGAAACATTTTCCTTCAACAGGACCCAAAAAATCTATATGAATTCTTTCATAAGGTCGACTTACTTCTTCATAAGGTATAAGCTTCGCCTTTGCTGGATCTTGCCTAAAAGGTAAGCAAATATTACAAGAACGAACTTGATATTCAATATCTGAATCTAATTTAGACGACCAGAAATATGAACGAGCCCAATTTTTCATCTTGACTATACCCATGTGACCATTGTGCAATTCCTTAAGTAATCTCCTTGTAATATTTTAGGTATCACCACTCGATAACCCCAAACAATCACTCCATTCTCAATACCTAATTCATTTTTAATTCTGGCATATGGTTTTAGATGTTCTTCATTGACATTTTTCGGCCAACCATGTATAATATATTTACTAACTCTCATCAAAAGAAAGTCACGACGAGTTGCTGATCTAATCTGCTGAAATTAATCGGAACAGAGAATCCATGAAATGAATGTATTCCGTTTCATAACTTTCCTCATTATTTGCCTTGATCGGTACTCTTGACAAACCATCAGCTATAACATTTTGCTCGCCGTTGATATATTTGATATCAAAATCAAATCCTGAAAGATAAACAGACCATCGTTGAAATCTCCCAGCAGCCATGATTGAAATTCCCTTATTTTTTTCCAAATAGCGCTATCAAAGGTTTGTGGTCGCAGACTATAGTAAATTTCCTTCCCATTAAGTAATAACGAAATTTTTGTACACCTGTGTACCTACTGCTAACGCTTCTTTGTGAATAACTGAATATCCTCTTTCCGACTTTGAAAGACTCCTCGACGCGAAATGAATACGCTTCTCAACATTTCCACTGAAAATATATACCAGAACAGCTCCAATTCCATATTCTGACGAATCAGTATACAATCTGATCGGTAAACTTTGATCGTAGTGAACTAATATTTCATCTGATGAAACTGCTTTTTTTGCTTCCTCAAAAGCATTGATTTGTTCTTTAGTCCATTTCACTGATGCTCCTTTTCTCAAAAGACTGTATAAAGGTTCCAAAATTGTTGACAAATTTCTTACGAATTTTCCATAATAATTTACCATACCTATGAAAGCACGAATTGACTTTTCATTTATGGGTTTCGATGCCTTTGGAATAGCCTCAATTTTCTCTCGATCCTTCTTTAAACCTTGAGCATTAATAATATATCCTAAATACTTAACTTCTTCTTGGAAAAATGTGCATTTAGGTAATTTCAATTTCAAACCAGCTTCCTTCAGCCGATTAAATGCTGCACGAAGATTTTCAAAATGTCGCTCATCAGACTCTCTGTAATCACAATATCATCTAAATACACATCATCGCCTTCAACTCCTTGTAAGACTTTTTCCATACATCTCTGAAAAATCGCACAAGCGGTTTTAATTCCAAAAGGCAAACGATTTACTAAATAAATACCCTGCTGAGTACTTAAAGCTAAGAGTTACCTTGTTTCATCATTTACTACTAATTGATTATATGCAAATTTTATTGGTGAGAATGCTGATATAGAAATTGGTGAGAGTGGTTTATCTGATCACAGTTATATTTTTCTGAAATTGTTGAATATATGTTATAAGGAAAGTGCAAATAACATAGAATTAAAAACAATTTATTCTAAAAAGAATTTTACAATATTTCAAGCAGCTTGGCAAAATATTAATTGGTATGCAGTGCTAATAGGCGATTGTGATGATAAGTTCAATTCATTCTTTAACATATTCGTTGATATCTTCAATAAGTCATTTTCATTCAAAAAAGTTTCTTTTAACAAAAATAAATCATGGTTGACAAAAGGATTGCGTACCTCTATAAAAAACAAAAACAATTTGTATTATCTAAAAAAGTTTTTTATGGTTTAATTCATATTTTAAACGCTATAAATTCATATTACAAGTGCTTATTCGTGAAGCGAAACGTTTGACCTTTGAAAATAGATTAATATCTGCTAATAATGTCCAGCGCGAATCATGGAACATTATAAATGAACTGCTAGAAAGAAAAAATCTTGCAACGTAAAGGTTATTTCCGATACATATGGACGCGTAATGGAAGATCCTCTTGAAGCCGCAAATATTTTAAACAGATATTTTTGCTCCATTGCTGATAAATTAAAATCAACGATATCTCAAACAGTTGACCCATTGAATTTTATAAATAATTCTTTTAATCATAAAACTTTCTTTTTTGCACCAATAAATATTTCTCAAGTCATGGAGGCAATACAGTCAATTAAAAAATCAAACTCTTACGGTATTGATGAGATAAGTTTAAAGATAATAGAATTCGTGCCCACTCTGGTTTTGCAAATATTTACTGATTTAATTAATGAAAGTTTTCAAACTGGTATATTTCCTTCATTCCTAAAACAGATTCGTGTAGTACCACTTCACAAAGGAAGTAATGATCATAGCATCTCTAATTTCAGACCTATAGCACTCACTTCCGTATTTTCAAAAATAATCGAATCAATTGTTAAAAAGTCCATCATGTCATTTCTAACAACGCATAATATATTATTTCCGGTGCAATATGGATTTAAATCAAAAACGAGTACCAGCGACGCTATTTTCAATTACATATCTTTTATTTATGAAAACTTAAACAAAAAATCTTTTGTAGTAACCATGTTTTGTGATATAGCAAAAGCATTCGACTGTGTGCATCATAGTATTCTGCTTGAAAAATTACGTAATTACGGGTTTAGAGGCATCGTCAATGATTGGTTTAAGTCATACATAACAAATCGACATCAGCTTGTTGACTTCACTTTAAAATCAAAAAAAGTAAAATCGATTTTTTTAATGGTAAATAACGGTATCCCGCAAGGTTCGGTGCTGGGACCCCTTTTGTTCTTGCTGTATATTAATGATATTACAACGATAAAATTATCAGGACATCTTACACTCTTAGCCGATGGTACTTCCATTTCTTGGTCAGCCCCTAATATTCAAAGCATAATATACCAAATGGTTTAGCAGCAATCTATTGAAGTTGAACATCGATAAAACTAAGTTAATTATATTCAGGAATAACAAGCTTTTAAAGGTGAGTCTAGGTGGTAACTTTATTAGTCAAGTTTTTACTCATAAATTCTTAGGATTAACTCTTGACAAAGATTTAAAATGGAATCATCATATTCAAGATTTAGCAAATAAATTGGCTAAGGATTGTTTCTTAATTCGTACTATTTATTTAAATCTTGGTTATAAAGCAGCATCAGAAGTTTATCATTCTGTATTCGAATCTAAGCTTAGGTACGGCATTAGTTTTTGGGGCTTTAGTAGCTTAGAAAATATGAACAAAATATTCATAACTCAAAAAAGAGTTATTAGAATTATGTCTCGAGCGGATTGTAATGCACATTGTCGTCCGTTATTTATTAAACTAGAAATTTTAACTATTTTTTCACTTTTTATTTTAGAATTAGTGACACTGATATACAGGCTGTTTCAAATTCGATCCTCACCATTGGGATCTCGCTTATTTGAAGAGATAGGCGATAGGTTTAAATTTGGCAAAGTTGCTAAATTTTATGAACATTAATAATCCGCAAAGAAATAACTTCAATGTTAACTCTTATTCGAAATAATTGTAAAAAATGAAAAATTGTCATTTTCTTATTTTTCCTCTATCTTCTTTATTTGAAGAGATATCAAAAAAATAAAAGTACTTTCTTGTGACACTTTTGAATTCTTTACACACTGATGAATACCATGTTGTCGTTGTATAATTTATCAAGTTTAGAATTTAAGAAAGTTTACACATTTTCAATGTATCCGTAAAACACGAGCACGTTTGTTTATTTTATCTTATGGTTTGGAATGCGATACGGGGTACGACTCACGTAGAGGGATGAAACGAAAGCACTTCAGTCTCGGACGGCGATTCTTGTAGGGCGAACGTCTTGGTAAAGTTGCGCTAATTACGCAAACGGGCTCGCGAGTGTTGTAATAAATTGCAAGGACATGTGATGAAGTAATTGTACAAGAGTAAAAGGTTTGCTGATGGTAGATGATGCTCTGAGGTAGAGTAAGGTGCCAATCACGTGGTGTCCGCTGATGGCTCGGACAGAGAGTAAGACATTGGGCATTCTATCATGAAGGGTGGCTCTGTATTCGCCCATGAAGGGGAGAGAGTAGGGGGTCATCTCACCTGCATACGGCACCTGACCATATCCGCTGCTGCAGAGGCGTGAGTAGTAGATGCCGGAAAAACAACTAGTTGAATACCTGACCAGGTGATTGCCTTGTGCTTTCAAAACGGTCATGACTTGGTGTTGACTGGGCTGTGGCCAGTGTAGCAACACTGTGGAAGTCAATAGCACCAATTATTCTGAGAACGTACGCTCAGAAGGCAAGGTATGCTAATATCCACCTGGGGCTTGTCTTTATGCATGCGAAGTACGAAGTTGGACATTCGAGGACACCTTCTCCGCGAATTCGCATCCCAGCAGGGAGCTTCCGCATCTAGATTCGCCGCTGAAATGGAGGGGCCGGAAAGTGAAATGTTCCACATTATTGAGTAGATGCTCGTAAATGGTCATTTGTAATTTTGCATGACGTCCTTGTTGAATCGAAAAGCGAAGCCCAGATGTTAAGACGTTTACCCTCAGCTCCGCATTGGACGAGAAAGAGAGAAAGAAAGCAGGGAAAGAGAGATCTAACCAAAGGGTGAGTGAATGTTTATTGTAACTCGGTCCTCTGACATTGTTATCAGTTTATGTTATATTTATGTGTCATGTTTAACACAAAGAAAAAAAAAAACTATCCAACAACCATTTTGCTATAACACGTTTCGTCAAATTGATATCATCATCAAGTGCAAAAAGTGCAATGAGAACGGACATTTAGCATGTGTTTGTAGAAAGGGAAACAAAAACAATTTTTTAGATTTAGAAATGAATCCTGTTGAGGAATATAACATTTGCTTTGTTAATAATATAATATATATATATAATATAATGTATATATAATATAATAATAAAATAATGCACTACATAAAATTAAAATTAGAAATTAAAATTAATAAATTCGTCCACAGAATAAAAAGCTTGACCTAGAAGGATTCTGTTTAATTTACACCGAAAAATTTTAGTGCTTGGTGCATCTCGAATAGCACTAGGAAGCTTATTAAAGAGGAGCTTGCCCATATAGAATGGAGATTGCCTTACGCAAGATGTATGTGGGAGAGGCAAATATAATGAATTCTTATTTCTTGTAAAATGGTTATGAACGTCAGCGTTCCTTTTTAAATCCCTGGTATTCTTATACAGGCTGTTTCAAATTCGACCCTCACCATTGGGATCTCGCTTATTTGAAGAGATAAACGCTAGGTTTAAATTTGGCAAAGTTGCTAAATTTTATTAGCAGTAATAATCCGCAGAGAAATAACCTCTATGTTAACTCTTATTCGAAATAATTGTAAAAAATCAAAAATTGTCATTTTCTTATTTTTCCTCTATCTTCTTTATTTGAAGGGATATCAAAAAAATAAAAGTACTTTCTTGAAACATTTTTGAATTCTCTACATACTGATGAATACCATTTTACTATAACACGTTTCGTCAAATTGATATCATCATCAAGTTCATTTTTTCTTATGGGCTCCACATTGAAATTTGGTTGGAAAATAATCTACTTTTCCTGCTAATTACGCTAATATAGCACATCTTATCAAAATTCCTTAAAATAATGTCAAAATTAAAATTTATTTTTGTGAGACAAGACAATTGGCAATTAACGGAAGGTGACTTTGGATTCAGATCAAGAACAATATAATCTGTCATATTAATACATACTTGTTGCTAAATATTAACATAATAACAATAGCATAATGTTTAGCAATGAAGAAAAACGAGGTGTTAGGTGTTGTATTCGTGCCACATACGAAAACAGCAAGTGAATTGTATTTTGAACATTCGAAGAGCTGCATTAAGTTTAAGCAAACGATCGCAATTATGTACAAATCAAAATGGAAATTTGTTTAAACATTTAATGTAAATATCTTATTTTGAGTGCCTTTATTTATTTGTATTATTATTATTTCTTCAATTTAGTTCTAAATTTTGTTACTGTAAATAATAGGTACGTATTCTAGTAAATGATTCATGCTCTTCAATATTTTTGTCTAATTGTAAAAGTGCTGTTCTAAACTGTTTGTTCTCCGAGTAGGTTTGAAAGTATCTACAGTTCACTTGCTGTTTTTGCTTTTCTGTTGTACGAATAAAACACACGTAACATACATATTCTGTTTCTCTTAACTTATTGCTGTGCCGGTAATATTTATTAAACTAGTGCCTGCATCAAATAAATTGCTTTTGATTTGACTCCAAAGTTATCTTCTGTTA
>OY284476.1:32434285-32632106 GCA_958336345.1 Dorcus parallelipipedus
AAAGTACTTTTATTTTTTTGATATCCCTTCAAATAAAGAAGATAGAGGAAAAATAAGAAAATGACAATTTTTGATTTTTTACAATTATTTCGAATAAGAGTTAACATAGAGGTTATTTCTCTGCGGATTATTACTGCTAATAAAATTTAGCAACTTTGCCAAATTTAAACCTAGCGTTTATCTCTTCAAATAAGCGAGATCCCAATGGTGAGGGTCGAATTTGAAACAGCCTGTATAAGAATACCAGGGATTTAAAAAGGAACGCTGACGTTCATAACCATTTTACAAGAAATAAGAATTCATTATATTTGCCTCTCCCACATACATCTTGCGTAAGGCAATCTCCATTCTATATGGGCAAGCTCCTCTTTAATAAGCTTCCTAGTGCTATTCGAGATGCACCAAGCACTAAAATTTTTCGGTGTAAATTAAACAGAATCCTTCTAGGTCAAGCTTTTTATTCTGTGGACGAATTTATTAATTTTAATTTCTAATTTTAATTTTATGTAGTGCATTATTTTATTATTATATTATATACACCGTGATTCAAAAAGACCGCACCATCACTTAGATGGTTTTTAGACCCACTTATTTGTTCTCAAAAGTGTTATTAAAAATTTTCTAGATGATTTCTTTACGAAGATATAGGCCTTCAAAGTTACGAAACTGATGTTGATTTTATAGTAATTAGATAATGTAACTTTATGTTTTTATTAATGAAAGGTGTAGATAAAGGTCTGTAAAATTATCCTTGCTAATAAAACATAATATTTATTAAGTAATAAAGCAGGAAAAGTCTTTGGAAATGTTAACATTATTTTAGAAATAAAGCCGGCAACGGTGCACCGAAAATTCGGTTTTACTATGGTTACCATAGTGTGACCCTGGTGTGACCTGACAAATAAAATTTATCAATGATGTTCACATTTTGAAAGTCAAATTTTTTGATTGATTTGAAGAATTTATTCAAATTCAAAATGTTTACTTTAAATGAATACTGTGATATGTATCTTCTTCTGGGAGAGAGTGGAGAAAACTTTGGACGCGCTGCAGCAGCTTATGCTGAACGATACGGTGAACGTAGACATCCAGCAAAAATGTTTTTCAACGGCTTGATCAGCGTGTAAGGGAAACAGGTCGATTGGATGTAATCCATGAAGTGATAGGTACGCCACGCTCCGCCAGAACTCCCCAAGTCGAGGAAGCTGTTCTACAAGTCGTTGAAGACAATCCTAACGTCAGCATTCGAGATATTGGACAAAATTTAAACGTAAATTACAATAAATTAAATTGATTTGTTTAATTGGCAGTATTAGAGAATTAGAATATCTTATAAATCACGTGAATTATTTCGGCCTGATTTATAAGATATTCTAATTCTTGCTACCTATCTGGGTCGATAGGTAGTAGTTTCACATCGGGTTGTACTTCTCCGATGTGGCCGGCCAGCTGCAATGGGACGGGGGGGGGGTGGGGGTTCAATTCCGAAACGCGAGGCCAAACCAAAAATAGGCGCCACTTAATTTTTGAAAAGGGGGAAATTAAGAAACCCAATTACCTCCAGAACACGTTAGTTTATTATACAACCAGTCAACGAAATAAATCAAACATAAAATAGATGAACCTTAAATCGACGCAAAAAGAAATATATAAAAAAAATAAATAGAACTATTCTACATTAAAGTTAAAATGTGTCTTTAATTTTACACCGGAGTGTACGCAATAAAGTACATGTCGAACGGCGGTAAAATCAAAGAGAGAATTCCGCAAAATCAAAACGCGAATTAACGCTCAAAACTGCGTAAAAGATACAAGTAACGCTCCCACCTCTATTCCGTCGGCGTCTTATTTACTTGTCGGCCTCTATGTGTCAAAGTCGCCGCTAATCCTTTTGATGTACGCCGCCAAACACGCCGTGAGTCGGGGAGGGGGATCTCAGCGTCGCAAGTCTATGAACACCTGCACGATGCGAAAGTGCGTCATCCCAGGAGGAGTCCGCAACGAAAAGGATAGTTCTAATCAGAAATCCGTAATAAAATTCGTAGCAAAGAATCCGTAGTAAAAAAAAAAACCGTAGTAAAAATGAAATCCGTAGTAGAAAGCCTCGACACTTTGCCGAAGCTGAAACAAACACGAACACGCGTTTTTCTGTCTCCACGAGGGCCTGGTCAGAAGCGGCAATTTACCGTAAAATTCACTATCATCCTCTTGATGTAATGATTCGCACAAAATAAATTTGTTCAACGAAAGTAAGATATAGCCCGGGAGACGGCGGACTTCGTTCTGAAGAATGGCGCAATGTTTCCCGTTCGATCGAGAAGGAACAATTTCCAAAGAGGGAGAGAGAGACACGTTCCGATTTACCATTGGTAGAATCCATCTTAGCGACTGGGGGAAACCAATCAGCTCAATGTGTACAGTGTCGTGGTTTCCAAGCAACTTTCCGGCACAATTAATTTCGTCTTATACAGGGCGTGTTCGGAACAGTAATGAAAACGGAGTCGCGACAACGCTTATACAGGGTGTATTCGAAACAGAAAGGAAAAATGAACTGTAACAATCCCACCCTTACTAAGATGGAAATTTTGCCCACAGGTAAAATTTCTGGTGTCCACACTATAATTTAGCCAAAACGAAATGGCACGGAGACGAACGATAGGTCTCGAAATTAGACCATACAACATAAATGAAACACGGACGAGTTGATACTACTCGAAAATATTTGGTCGGAGACCACGAAGAAAATTCAAGCCAAAAGCCAGGAGAATTAATGATTCACCCCCGTGGGAATGTTGCGTCCTGACGTAGAGACGACTTATTAGGGAGAGAGAGTCGACATTCTCCAGACTAAAGCTTCTATAGTGACGTATGTCACATCCAATAACGCAAAATACAAAAATTAGGTCGAATCCGAATAACAGGCATTCCAAACGGAGTAGATTGTCAACCCAATATCCGAAGTAGAGACTAAAGAAATAGATAAGAAAAGTCGAGCGAGACAGATGATAGGATAGATAAAGATTTCTTCACGGAACACACCATACTACAGACATGACTTCCTTGAGCGTATCCCATAGCGGTACATCAGAGAGAGAGGGCAAGCCATACCTTCACGAGATTCAGTACGCTTGGCATTCCCACACGCTTTGACGGATGCCGGAGGATATCTCAAAGCCGTCAAGGCCGAGCTGATCAATCCGAAAAGAAAACAGAGTTAGAGTAGAAGAAAGGGTGAAATAAGAAGAAAAGAAAATTCATGGGCAGATGGTTGTGATCCAAGTCACAATCCACAGACCGATAATAGTAACTTTTCCAAAGATGTTAAACGAAAAGAACTGTATCTTTTAGGAGCCTTTTACTCCACGCAGAATTTTACGTCGGGAGCATTCTAAGAGACCCATCCCGCAGGCCGAAAAGAACAAAACAAGTTCTACTCATCAGGGGGATCAGGTTTAAGATGTTCACTATTCCAGGTGCCAGGAAGTATGTTACCATCAAAATCCTTAAGTTCGTAAGTGTCCGCAGACGTACGTCGACTAATGAGGAAAGGCCCAACAAATTTATTGGCCAACTTGGCCGCGAAATGCTTTGATGCATCAGACAACACGAAATTCTTACGCCACACCCGCTGATCGGGTTGGTAAACAACCTTTCGCCTACGAAGATCATATCGGCCTTTAGCCTTTTCGTAAGCCTTTTGCAACCTTTCCTGTACGTTTTTGTAGAGGACTGCGAACTTTCCGGTACGAGATTGTAGATCCTTAGGATCCTGAGGAACAACTTCCAAGGGCTCATTTTTCACAATGTCATTGCTAGGGGTTAGACTACCTTTCAAGCACATCTCACGACCAAAATTGAGGAAATATGGAGTCACACCAGTAACTTCGTGACGAGCAGTTCGTAAAGCACAAGCGACTTTGGGCAGGAATAAATCCCATTTGCGGTGGTCTTCCGCCACATAAGCAGTCAACATGGACTTAATTACGCGATTAACGCGTTCGACAGGGTTCGCTTTTGGATGATAAAACGAAGTGTACGCAGGGCGTACATGGTATGCCGTCAAAAGTTTTTGATATTCTTTAGACTTAAATTGGACTCCATTGTCCGAAATGACAGTACGAGGTACTCCGAAAATCAAAAAAAATATTTTCCTCAATGTGCTGAACGATCTTAGGGGCGGTAGCCTTTCGAAGAGGGAAACACAAAGTGAACTTACTGAAGCAGTCAGTTGCCACAAGGATATATTGATACCCACGAGAAGATCTAGGTAGTGGTCCAACAAGAACGATACTAATGACCTCCCAAGGTCGCGAAATTCGAGAGTGACCTCCCATTAGCCCTGCCGGAGCTTTCTGTTCGGGTTTGGTGCGAAGACACGTTTGACACCTATGAACATATTTCGCGACATCGGCGTGCATTTTGGGCCAATAATAACTTTGGGCGATCCTATTGTAAGTCTTATAGACACCTAAATGACCACTAGTCGGGGAATCATGATGTTCATGAAGAATTTGCAATCGAGATTCCTTAGGGACAACAGGCTTCCAGCGAGGTTCCTCCTCAGCTAGTCGATAATAAGTGTTTCGAACGAGTTTATAAATAATGTTTCCTTCAACACGAAAACTAGGAAACTTTTCCGGAGCCAAACGAATTTTCTTTAAGAAATTGAGGTACCAACTATCTTTAACATTATCGAAGTCGATGGAGTCGATAACGGGGACGGTTCGAGAAAGCATATCAGGTACGACATGCTCCTTTCCTTTGCGATGTATTACACTGAAATCGTATTGTTGTAGGCGTACGGCCCAACGACATAAACGTCAGGAAGGGTTCTGCAACTTATTCAACCAAAGAAGTGAGTGGTGATCTGTAATAACCTTGAAGTGAGAACCTTCCACATAGGGCCTAAGTTTTTCAATCGCCCATAACATCGCAAGGAGTTCTTTTTCCGTCGTCGAGTAGTTGCGCTCGGGTCGAGATAGTGAGCGACTTAGATAGCATATGACTTTTTCGCCATCATCAAGTTGTTGAGTAAGGACAGCTCCAACACCATAATCAGAAGCGTCGGTTTGAATCGTGAATTCTTTGGTGAAGTCAGGACACGAAAGGACTGGAGCAGAAACCAAATGTTCGCGGATCTTTTCCCACGCTTCATCGCAAGTTTCGTCCCACCGATGCTTAGAATTTTTCTTAAGCAACTTGGTCAAAGGGGCGATAATTGTGGAAAACCCAGGGATGAACCTACGATACCACGAGGCGGTTCCGATTAATCTGCGCACTTCCTTAACCGTTGAGGGCTTAGGCATTCTCAAGATCGACTGAACCTTTTCGGGATCTACATGAAGACCGTGGCGATCCACCACGTAACCTAAGTATTTCAATTCGCTAAGGCAGAAACTGCACTTGTCCTGATTCAAGGTCAAACCAGCCTCAGTCAGGCGTTTATGGACTTCGGATAATACTTCGAGATGTTTGTCGAAGGTTTGCGTTACAATAATGATGTCGTCCAGATAGACGAACACGTGAGGGTCAAGGTCAGCACCAATTACACGATCAATAAAACGTTGCCAAGTCGCTGGAGAGTTGTGCAAGCCAAAGGGCATTCGTCGGAATTGATACAATCCACGATTAGGTACAGTGAATGCTGTATATTGGCGGGATTCTTCGGCGACTGGGATCTGCCAATAAGCTGACTTGATGTCCAAAGATGACAAGTATTTAGCATCTTTCAATTTGTCAAGGGTGTTCGAGACATAGGGTAGTGGATACGCGTCTTTAGTCGTGACCTGGTTCAACTTACGATAGTCCACACAAAAGCGAAAACTTCCATCTTTTTTAGGCACGAGAAGAATGGGAGATGACCAAGCACTTTTGGATTTCTCCACGATGCCACGCTTCAACATGTCGTCTAGTTCTTTATTGACAACAGCTTGCCTTGCTGGCGAGATGGGGTAATAGCGT
Organism: Dorcus parallelipipedus; assembly: GCA_958336345.1. NCBI lineage: Eukaryota > Metazoa > Arthropoda > Insecta > Coleoptera > Lucanidae > Dorcus > Dorcus parallelipipedus. Next base: position 32,440,247 of record OY284476.1, read on the forward strand.
TGCTTTATCGGGGCGCTATCTGTGTGAATAGTATGTTCGACGAGTTTAGTACAACCCAGTTCACCATGTGGAGAATTTACGAACAGCTGATTAGTTAGAGTTTCCAGCTGAGATTGCTGCGAATCAGTCAAATGTTGCCAAGAAGTAAGATGTTCAATTAGGTCAATCGATTCTTTACTGAATGCCCAATCACCGGAGCGCAAGTCAGGGACGATGCCCATCAACTTCCAAAAGTCTGCTCCTAAGATTAGTGAATGAGGTAACTCAGGGACAACTAGAACATCGATGACTTTTACGCGATCTCGCAGTCGTATAGGGGTAGCCACATTACCAGGACTAGAACAGGGTTGTCCATTCGCTACGGTACACGACGTTACATGTTTGGTAAAGGGTAAGTTCAAAGTTTGGAGAACTTCCCATCCCGAACTGCCAATGATTGTGCGAGATGCACCAGAGTCTAAAAGACCAAGAAACGGGATGCCCAAAATTGACACGGTTAAATAGGGACGCTCATCATTCTTAGCATGAGCCAAGACATAGTCGAGAACAGGTTGGACTGCCAAAGGGTCAATCGGCTTTGAAATACTGAAGCAACGTACTAACCGATCATCTAGCGCGTTGTTCTGTAGTTTTTTTGAACACGCCGGGCACGTCTTGGTAGTGACGTTGGGACGACCACACTGATAACAATGCCTTCTCAAGGGCTCGGAACAATCTCGAGACAAATGACCGTTTTTCTGGCAATTCCAACATTTAAAAGTCTTATTGGGTTTGGGAGGCTCCACCTTACATTCAGAAACAACCGGTGCACAGGCTTGTACGTATGCCAAATCAGGTTCTAAGACCATGTTATTACGTGGAGGCGGAACGTATGCTTCAACAGCTGACTTACGAGCTTCCAACTGTCGACCTAACCTTAACAAATGTGATACCGAAGTAACCTCAACCAATCCTAATTGTCGTTGATAAAAAGGGGCAATATTGTTCAGAAGAATTTTGACCTGAACGCTTTCAGCAACCGGGACACTCAAACGATTAAACAAATTGATCGTAACCGAAGTGTAAATTCCCATTGATTCATCAGGGCCTTGAGTGCGTTTCTTAATTTCTTCGAACAATTTGTCGTCGTAATTATAAGGTTGAAATTCCTCGCGAAGACGTTTGACGAGGTCAGTCCAACTATCGCAAAATTTCCTATTTGCCCTAAACCAAATTAACGCCTTATCTCGAAATAAATCGGATGCGGAAGCGAATAACGTGATTTCGGACACGTTCCTCGAAACACGAAGTTCGTCAACACGCTCGAGAAAAGCATTAAGTGATAGGACTTTATTATTTCCATTATAAGTCAAACCCCACTTAGAAACGGGCACAGACTTACGTGAATTATTTCGGCCTGATTTATAAGATATTCTAATTCTTGCTACCTACCTGGGTCGATAGGTAGTAGTTTCACATCGGGTTGTACTTCTCCGATGTGGCCGGCCAGCTGCAATGGGACGGGGGGGGGGGTGTTGAATTTCGAAACGCGAGGCCAAACCAAAAATAGGCGCCACTTAATTTTTGAAAAGGGGGAAATTAAGAAACCCAATTACCTCCAGAACACGTTAGTTTATTATACAACCAGTCAACGAAATAAATCAAACATAAAATAGATGAACCTTAAATCGACGCAAAAAGAAATATATAAAAAAAATAAATAGAACTATTCTACATTAAAGTTAAAATGTGTCTTTAATTTTACACCGGAGTGTACGCAATAAAGTACATGTCGAACGGCGGTAAAATCAAAGAGAGAATTCCGCAAAATCAAAACGCGAATTAACGCTCAAAACTGCGTAAAAGATACAAGTAACGCTCGCACCTCTATTCCGTCGGCGTCTTATTTACTTGTCGGCCTCTATGTGTCAAAGTCGCCGCTAATCCTTTTGATGTACGCCGCCAAACACGCCGTGAGTCGGGGAGGGGGATCTCAGCGTCGCAAGTCTATGAACACCTGCACGATGCGAAAGTGCGTCATCCCAGGAGGAGTCCGCAACGAAAAGGATAGTTCTAATCAGAAATCCGTAATAAAATTCGTAGCAAAGAATCTGTAGTAAAAAAAAAACCGTAGTAAAAATGAAATCCGTAGTAGAAAGCCTCGACACTTTGCCGAAGCTGAAACAAACACGAACACGCGTTTTTCTGTCTCCACGAGGGCCTGGTCAGAAGCGGCTATTTACCGTAAAATTCACTATCATCCTCTTGATGTAATGATTCGCACAAAATAAATTTGTTCAACGAAAGTAAGATATAGCCCGGGAGACGGCGGACTTCGTTCTGAAGAATGGCGCAATGTTTCCCGTTCGATCGAGAAGGAACAATTTCCAAAGAGGGAGAGAGAGACACGTTCCGATTTACCATTGGTAGAATCCATCTTAGCGACTGGGGGGAACCAATCAGCTCAATGTGTACAGTGTCGTGGTTTCCAAGCAATTTTCCGGCACAATTAATTTCGCCTTATACAGGGCGTGTTCGGAACAGTAATGAAAACGGAGTCGCGACAACGCTTATACAGGGTGTATTCGAAACAGAAAGGAAAAATGAACTGTCACAATCTCTAATACTGCCAATTAAACAAATCAATTTAATTTACAATTTTCATTTGGCAAGAACTACAACTGTCGTAAATTACAATGTTGTTCAGTGTGTATTAAAAACAGAAGGTTACCATTCTTTCCACTATACAAAAGTACAAGCTCTATGTGAAGATGATTTTCCTCTTCGTATTAACTTTTGCCATTGGATCTCATTTTGTGGACGGATGAATGTACCTTCACTCGTGACGGTGTGTTTAACATGCACAATCGTCATTATTGGGCAATAGAAAACCCTCATGTAATACATCGACGAGCATTTCAACAACGTTTTTCCGTCAATGTCTGGGCTGGCATTATCAACGACACATTGATGGGCCCGTACTTTTTACCAAATCGCCTCAATGGGCATAATTTTTTGAATTTCTTGAGAGGCGATTTTCAAGAACTGCTAGAAAATATTCCCTTGGCGGTTTTAGTCAACCCAATATGGTTGCAATTAGACGGTGCACCTGCGCATTTTGCTAGACCTGTAAACTACCGTGTTTTTTCTTTTTGAAAGCACGCCTCAACCAACTCTTGCATTATTTTTTTACTTAAGAACTTTAGAAAGCCGAAGAAAGTAGCATATTAAGAACCACAATTAAGAATTGACATTAATTATTATGTCAAATTTTATTTCCAAAGGTGACAAACCAGCGCATATGCACTTGTCAACAAAAAAAGAGGGTACCTATGATTTCAAATTTGTAAGTGCATCTACAAGGTGCAGCGTTGCCTATTTGCGTTATTTTCAAACATTCATATCTTAAAAACTATTCATGGCAAAAAAATTCTAAAAACATATTTGTGCTCCTGTTAATGGTCTGTATTTACACCAAAGCGATGGTGCGACCCTTTTGAATCACGCTGTATACATTATATTATATATATATATTATATTATTAACAAAGCAAATGTTATATTCCTCAACAGGATTCATTTCTAAATCTAAAAAATTGTTTTTGTTTCCCTTTCTACAAACACATGCTAAATGTCCGTTCTCATTGCACTTTTTGCACTTGTACTTTTTGTACTTACAGTTTTTGAAATCATTATTAGATTTACCACATGCTAAACACGAATTTTTCCCAGCTACTGACGTCGGCTTCCGGAACTGTCCACCTTGGCCGCCATTGATTACTGCCGCAGGAAATTCTTTGCTTCTGCCGACCTTTTCGCCTTTGTTTTTACAACTAACAGCATTAATGTGTACAGCTTCTTCAATATTGACTTCCTTGCTCAAAGGTGTTCAACAATTGCTCCAGCGTCCGATCCGGTTCCTCTTCACACAAGCGATCAAGAACTTTTCCTGGTTGTAATCCCGCCACAAATCTATCTTTTAATACGTCATTCAATCGATTACCAAATTTACACTGCATCGCTACATTCTTTATGCAGACAAACCAATCTTTTATTCGTTCGCCTGACATTTGACGTAAATTGTAATATTCAATATGCTTCCGAAAAATTGACACTTTTGGAGAAAATTGTTTCCTCATTATTGTACATAATTCAACATACGTTTTTTGTGATGGACGATCCGGGTCACATAAGTTTCGCAAAACCTTATATGGCTGCTTCCCAATAACTGTTAAAAGCACACTAACTTTGCGATCATCACCGACAAAATTTGCAATAAAATACTGTTCAAGTTACTCTTGATAGATTTCCCAGTCATCAGAAACCTTAAATTCATGCAATGTTCCAATATTTCCATATACTGCACTCCCTACATTGCCGCCTTGGTTGAAGTCAACATTCGCCTTTTTTGACATCTTTTTCCAAAATATAAATGTTGCTTTTTCCTCGTCGCCAATATTTAATGTATTCTAATAACATACTCTTCCAAATTATTAATTAAATAAGCTTTCTGATTTATTGTAGTCTAAACTAATATATAGTAAACACATATTGTTTTTCTATATATATCTCAGGCCTACTTATTTAGAACATATTATATCTAATACATAACACATATACTTATTCGTTTATCACTATTTTATTTCTTTTAATAATAAATAATAAGACCAAACTGTAAAAAATTAGCTTGTTAAGTCTCGATACTTATTTCGGAATTTCTGACCAATATTTACTTCTACAAGTTCACGTGTCCCGAGAACGCGTCATTGCCGTTACAATTAGACGGTGTGTTTAGGTTGTCATGACAACGGAACTCGGGAACTCGGGAAATTTATTTGTATATAAAAAGTAATCGATAATGAATCCTCAAAAAAAAGTCTGTTGGTATTAAGGGAAAGGTGTTACACAGTCAAAGCCGAGAAATAATTGCAAATGTGATTCAGTTTACGAAGCAGGAATCAGAAAATGATGAAGTTTCAATTCCGTTGAAGAAAGTGAAAGATAGAGTACTAGCAGCAATAGGAATTTCAGAAAGTTCTTATAAACGTATCAATAAAGAAATGAAAAACATTGAATCGGGAGAAAGTACTTCATTTTCAACACCACACAAAAAAAGACCACGACAACCTTCCAAAAGAGCACTTACCACAAGGAGAATTTGAAACAATTCGTACCATAATTCATAATTTTTACATAATAGAAAAAAGAACTCCAACATTAAAAGGAATTTACAACAAAGTTATGGCATCGGAATTATCATTTACTGGAGGATTATCAACATTAAGAACAATAATTAAGCAACTGGGATTTAGGTAATCCTATACAGACTGTAATATCTTTGCACGTGTGCATTTAATTAAAATACTGAAACTTATTTACAGGTGGGTTAAGGCTGCCGATAAAAGAGTCATTATCAAAGAAACACACAACATTCGCATTAGAAGAATACAGTATCTAAAACAGTTAATGAAATAAAAAGAAGAAGGCAGACCAATTATTTATTGCGATGAAACCTATATACATAGTACCCACACACAAGGAAAGGAATGGTCTGACAGCAGCAGCAAAGGCTTAAAGCGTCCAATCTCAAAAGTAAAAAGACTGATTATAGTACATGCTGATGGTTCTATGGGATTCATACCAAACGCATTGTTAATCTTTCCATCAGGTATGGACAGTAAATATTTTTATATTTTATTGAAAGTTCATAAAATAGTATTTTAAACTATCTATTCAGCTTTTCACAGCAAAATGTGAAAGTGCTTTTGAACTTATTAATGTCAAATAATAAAAATATGAAAACATGATATTTAAATTTATGCTGCAATTCCAAGCTCGATCATAAGCGTCATAAGATATTCAATCATGCAATGAACAAGCCATAAATACCTTATAAAGCTTACGATCGAGCTTAAATTTGTGAATTTTCTAAAATCATTCAACACATTGCATCTAAATTTGTAACATGTTATGTTTCATTCTATTTTAATTACTGCATTTAATGTGTTACAATTGAAAATAAAGAAAAAATTAACACTTGCTAAAACACATGGATTATGTATATTTTACTGTACTTTGACAGTCCTCTTCACATAAATAATGATTATAAAATAATAATAAGTTCATATTACTTTTTAATTATTTATCTTTATTGTGTGAAAAACTTAAACAAATTTATTGAATACAGTTTATAGACAAGAAACTATGTTAATCCATTTTTATCATTTTGCAGGTAAAAAAAACAGGTGATTATCATGATGACATGAACTCTGACAACTTTTCAAAATGGATTAAAACCCAGTTGTTACCTAATTTACCACCGAACTCAGTTCTTGTATTAGATAATGCGTCATACCACAACGTAACTTGACATCCGACAACCAATTTTTTAAAGGGAGAAATGATTAAATTGTTGAATGAAAGAAATATTTCTTATGATCAAAGTATGACAAAGCCTGAACTCTATGAAATTATTAAATGCAATAAACCCACATATAATAGATATGTACTGGATACGCTTTTAGCCGAAAAAGGGCATATTGCCTTAAGATTACCACCTTACCATCCAGAGTTTAATCCAATTGAGATGATATGGGCGCTTGTTAAAAATTGGGTAGCAGCAAGGAATACCACTTTTAAATTAGACGATGTTAAATCCTTGACAATTCAAAAATTTGAGTCAGTTACGGTTGCAGAATGGTGTGCAGTTTGCGAACATACTGGTAAAGTAGTTAATGATTATATAGACAAAGAGCATTTACTTGATGAGGCTCTCGATAATCTGTGCTTTACAGTAAATACTGGAGAATCAGATAATTCTTTAAGTGGAATAGAACAATTACCACATCGTGACGAAGAAGATGAATCGGATTAATTTATTAATTTACTTTTAGTGTAGATATATTATATAACTAGTATAATGTAAATAATAATAATAATATTCCTTTTTCTTCATTTACTTTCTGTTACAAATAGCGAGAGCTCTATTAATTTTATATTTTGTAGTAAGATAACTGTATACTTATTAGCTTCTGGCATTTTTATTATTGCTCCTAATTTCAAACATAATTATGAATAAGTATTTTTTTGTGAATGTTAGCCTTTACTTTAGCTACATAATACTTCATTTCCAGTTTTGCAAAAAAGAGAATTTTTTTTTGTTATAATTATGAACGAACAACTGAGTGCTTTTAAACGTTCGTAAACTAATATTCCAGTTTGTCATATTGCAAGCGGTAACTGGTGCGAACACAAATATGTATTATAATACATCAAAATGCCTTTAATGTAAGTTTTATAGAATATTTACCTTCATAAAGAAGTGTCTTGAAAAGAATTTTGAAAACAGGACACTTGCAAGTAAAGGTTCGTATGAGGCTCATTTCTTGAGCTTCTTTAAAGATGAAATTTATAAATGAAGAAAAAATGACACGAATAAGTACTCCAACAACACAACATATTTTTTATTTAAAACACAAAAATCATAAATTATATGTGCAAAAATAAGCTTTTCAGGTTATCTTCCTCGATTTTAATTTTCTTTTTTATCGAGAATTTTGACAAGCATTCTTTTTTTAGTAAAATGTAATGAATTTTTTAATATACCATTTGATTAAAAAAAGTGAAGTAATCTTGTAAAATTCTTTTAATTAAAAACCCCTTCTGAACTGAAAATACACTAAGCCTTTAGTAAAAGCCCGCCACGCAGATTTTGATGAGTCATAGGTTGTTCTCTAATTAATACTACTCTACGAGCCGCCACTGCTAATATATAGATACTGAAACTGATTTGATATTATTTTAGAATTTTTTTTATTGCTGAAAGTTATTGCTAACTTCATACCGGTAAATTTATTATGGTAACAATAACAATTCAGTAATGACGAACCAACAATATTCAGATCCAGAGAGCCCTCCAAAACATTTATTTTAATAATCATTAAAAAAAGTTCCACAATTGTAGGGGGGGGGGTCCTCTGAGTTCATCAATGGTTTCGGAAGCAAATATAAAAGTCGGCATCAATGAAAATTTTTGTCGTAACTTGACCATTTATCGTTCATTCGCTATTTCGAAAATAAGAATCATAATTCATAAATATCTTGTGTTCTTGTGCAAAAATCATCTTTACAATAGTGCGCTTTTGACAACTGCAAAATTAATTATTCTATTAATGAACTCATTCGTTTTATTAGTTGTGTTATGGAGACTATTACAAAATCAGTACTTTCAATATTTGTCAAATGATAAAACGAATAATGCAGGAGGGGCGCCAGTTACCTAATATTTGAGTCCGTCACTATTTCGCAAGGACGAATCGAAAACCGGACACAAAATCACATCACTATTTGCACAAGCTGGATACAAAACTCTACAAATACAGAAATATAATTTGTATGCCCTATCTATACTGATTGAGATTTCCATAAAGTGGGAACCTACCAAATGTAATCTAGAATAATTAATAGAGATAATATTTGACATTTAACACAATCAACGTAAAATTTAAAAAAATTATAAATATTTAAATACGAAATTAAAAGAATCTATATACATATTTTAGTTTAGTATTGTATTCTGTAATAATGAAGCAATAAAAATAATGAATTAATTAATCATAGTTATAATGCATACAGCATGAATCAGTAATAAGAAAATTATTGGATTCACGTACTTGAATTCTAGTAACTGTCGTTTGGAAAATGACTCACAGTTTTCTCTGACGATGAAAATACTAATAGGTATGATAAGAAAGTGGGAGGGGCTGACGCGTTTTGTTGATAGCAAGTAATGCCTCTTATTTTAATTAGCACATTTAAGTTATGTCATTCATATAAGTTACTAACACACGTAAAGTTAATTCACTGTTGCATATAGGTATAATGATACTTAATAAACAACTTTGTAGGGGGTTAATTAAAACCTTTTTCCTGGAGTAGGTACTAGTGTTTGGTTAGGAGTTTAAATTAGTTTACTTTATTGTGCTTACCAATACCGTAACTGCGTTCATCGGGAACAGGTTGCCACACAGACATTTTGTTAATAAATAAACAAATTTACAACACCGAAATTACCGCAACACTACAACATACGCCATTACCCATTACAGTAACCATGAAACATTTCATTTATTTATTTATATATGTGCTGACATCAAATGGTAGGTTCAAATACTAAAAATCATGCATCATGATAGCGCCATCTAGACTAGAACGACGTATTATTTGGAATTTGTACTTGAAAATTGATTAATTAATTAAGCACTTTTAAAACGAGTAAAAAAATATTTTACTTTTTAATACTTGAATACCTCAAATGTATCCTATTTAAAAAGCGGTATAGTTAATTTTACAGTTTATGTAGCCAATTTTATACAGTGTGGTGATAAAGTAACGCACCAAGCGAAAAAACACCCTTAGCGTTGACTTTTTCTAAAAACGCTCGGACAGGTCGATTTTATTTTAAAAAAAGACATCTTTTACAACCAATTTTAATTTTATGTCAGTTACCACTTTTGCGCCGTGACGTCATCGACATTTTTTTTTAAATGACAACCTATTTTTTTGAAAATGTCATTTGAAAACACCCATTTTTCTGAGTACAAAAATGTTAATGAATCACTAATGCATAAAAAGATTTGGAAGAAAAAAATTATTGAAAAATGGAGATGTGATTTTTATTCTTTATAAAATTTCGACCTAAAATAATACTTTCTTATAAAAACATAACAAAACAACTTAATAAAATTACAATAAATATTGGAAATGTCCTCCACCAACTACTTGACAGTGACCAGCTCGTGTGTAAACGCTGTTAATGACTCTTGCGATAGTTTCATGGCTAATGTTATTCACTTCCGCTCACCCGACTTAACTCCCCTAGACTTTTTTTATGGGGTTATCTAAAAAGTCGAGTTTACATGAACAAACCTCAAAATTTGAAAGATTTACAAAACAAAATTAGGACAGAAATGAATAACAATAGCCGTGAAACCATTGCAAAAGTAATTAACAACGTTTACACACGAGCTGGTCACTGTCAAGTGGTTGGTGGAGGGCATTTCCAACATTTATTGTAATTTTATTAAGTTGTTTTGTTATGTTTTTACAAGAAAATATTATTTTAGGTTGAAATTTTATTAAAATTAAAACTCTCATTTTCATTTTTCAATAATTTTTTTCTTCAAAATTTTCTTATGCATTAGTGATTCGTTAACATTTTTGTACTCAGAAAAATGGGTGCTTTCAAATGACATTTTCAAAAAAATAGGTTGTCATTTAAAAAAAGTGTCAATGACCTCACAGCGTAAAAGTGGTAACTGACATAAAATTAAAATTGATTGTAAAATATGTCTTTTTTAAAAATAAAATCGACCTGTCCGAGCGTTTTTCGAAAAAGTCAACGCTAAGGGTGTTTTTTCGCTTGGTGCGTTACTTTATCACCACACTGTATAGCATTACAACGCACGCGCAAATTGATCTATTCATAGATACCGAGTGACTTTTAATGATTGAGACTTATTTTATTAGATTGGCAACACTTTTCAATTTTTATGTTGGTGTGCTGGATTTTCAAATTCAAAATATAGATTTAGGTTAGTGCACTAGATTGTCAAACTCAAATAAATTCGTTTATTGTCGAATCAAGAAAACCAAATAAATAAGATATTTAATTATCACAATTTATTACCAAAATGGTTTTGAGCACAGAATAAAATACATTTTTAGTAATGGCTTATTTTCGAAGCGGAGTACAAAATGAAAATGGGCACATTCAGCAGACCCGAAAGTTGTGTAACTGTTGAACAAATTTATGCTGAATGCGACCTCATGAGGTTGATGAGTTGGAGGGTTCGCCATTTTTTGTAGCGTAACTTCTCCGCTACCTGACTGGAACATGTTGCGATGAGTGAACTTCATTCAGCAGAAATAAGTGTTCAGTCTCAACTGTTGGATCAGGAACTGTTGCTGATATGTTCTGCTGAATCAGCCCAATAGTAATTGAATTTATTCACAGCAGCATGCCTATGACGATTTCATTGAAATATACCTTGAACAACAAATTGAGTTTAGTCTTTTTTCACAACACTGTTTTAGAATAGCCGTCCTCCATTTACAACAAACACGAATCGATTCAAATTCACTTAAAAATCATTGATTGCATTCCATTTAGTTATTCAGTTGGCGACCAGTGATAAGGAAGTGATTGAATTTCCCCTCCCGCACACCGTACTGATCAAGCTGGTTTTCTAAATCAGTTATCAGTTTCATGTGATTTCATACGTATTTTGAGGTTATGTTAATTTTAGTTCCAAAACATCATTCCTTTTATGAGTCTCTCTATTCACTTTAAAGTCAGTTCAGTTCAAAATCGGTTAATAAATGAACGTTTCTTGCAAACCGGTAATGTAAAAAAAGGAAAATTCACTGATCGCCCCACTATAATAACACTCGATATTGTACAAAATGTTAATGATACTGCATAACAGAATCCTCATGTTTCCTATACGAATCCACTCGGAAGATCTTGAAAAAACACCTTCATTTCCAATCATACAAATTTTCAATGGTTCGACAACTTCACCCACTCGATTTTCTTCAATAAATTCAGTTTTGTCAGTGGTATAACAATAATCTGCTAAATAATAGTGACCAACAAGATACAACTTTCTTTGCTGATAAAGCCTGGTTTCATCTCTCTGGTTTTATCAATTCACAAAATTTCAGGACTTGGTCGGAACATAACCCTTTAATGTGATTGATGTAAAGGCACTACATCCACTTAAAATTGGTGTTTGGGTGGCAATGTCTTGGAGAATTATTGGACCAATATTCTTCCGGGAAACAACCCCTATAGATATCAGAGACTTATATTGGATACATTTATAAACCAGTTAGACGACACTGAATTAGCAAATGGCTACTTTCAACAAGATTCCGCCACTGCTCACACAGCACGAACCACAATAAATTATTTAGAGGAGTTTTTCCCAGGATGTTTAATCAGTGCTGGTTGGTGGCCTAATTGCTCTAATATTCAATTAAATCCGGACTTCTTAGTTCCTTATTTCAATAATTTGCTATTCAGAATACGTATTAAACAATTTGGAAGAATTGCAGCAGGCAACTGCAAATATCGGACAACCTAAAACGTTAATAATGTCTTCAATAACATATCTCAAAGGATTCGGTACTGCTTACGCAAATGGGGCTTGATGATTTGCTCTAATATTCAATTAAATTTGAACTTCTTATTTCCTCATTTCAATAATGTGATGTTCAGAATATGTATTAAACAATTTGAATGAATTGTGCAGCTGGCAATTGAAGAGGCAATTGCAAATATCAGACAACCTAAAACGTTAATAATGTCTTCAATAACTTATCTCAAAGGATTCGGTGCTGCTTACGCAAAGGGGGCTAACATTTCCAGGTCTTGAATAATAATAATAATCTGTTAAACAGTTTTCATCATCAATGTAAACATCAACTCTAACCTATAGCTACGCATTCCCGCAAAATTAACGAACTTTCAAGTAATGCCAATTCCTCAGTGTTCCCAACATACTAATTTGCTTCAATCATTAAAAGTCACTCGGTATAATTTAATTCCTTACCGTTGGCCGTTCAGGGCCCCCGTAAGCATGTGTGCAAAGCGTGCGGTGCACGCGGGCGGCATGTCCAAGGAGCGGCAAATAGTCTCTTGGCCACTGTACAATAAGACAAAAAAAATTAACTACATTGAACGAAAATTGTAATAATTTGATTCTTATTTACGCATAAAAAAATATTAAATTATCTTAAAATTTTGCAACTATGGTATTATATTTGTTTTTGATTCAAAGCAAGAACTTGCGTCGCATCGCGTCGGTCTCTTTTCCTGTCGATTTATGGTGAATTTTCCTGTCGATTCTTGCAAAAATGCAAGCCTATAAAAGTCATTACATTAAATCGGAATCAGTATTTTGTTCGTATCTACATATCGCAAATAAAATTACATACATGTATAGTTAGAGGTACAGTCATCCAGAAAAAATATATTTCCCCTTCCGAGTGCGATAGCACTATACCGAGTTGGAGGACAAACGAGTGGAAGGAGGTTAACATTTTAGGGAGGAGATATCTCTTTATTGAGGCACTTGGCACTGTACATATCTACCGAGTGACTTTTAATGATTGAAAATTATTTTATTAGATTGGCATCACTTTTCAATGTTTATGTTGGTGCTGAATTTTCAAATTAAAAAATTCAAAATTTAGGTTTAGGGGCGCCCGGTGGCTTAGCGGTAGCCTAGCGTGAGTTCGAATCTCACCAGGGCCATGGATGTTTGTACTGTCTAAGATTTAGACCCAGTTACAAATAAACATTGTAAATTGTCTGGAATGGTTAATACCACAAGACAATGATAACGCAGCATTGCTGCGCAAAGCGAAAAAAAGAAAAAATTTAGGTTAGTGCACTAGATTGTCAAACTCAAATAAATTCGTTTATTGACGAATCAAGAAAACCAAATAAATCAGATATTTAATTATCTCAATTTATTACCAAAATGGGCACATTCAGCAGACCCGAAAGTTGTGCAACTGTTAACCAAATTTCTACTGAATGCGACCTCTCACAAGTTGATGAGTTGGAGAGGTCGCCATTTTTTGTAGCGTAACTTCTCCTCAACCTGACTGGAACATGTTGTGATGAGTGAACTTCATTCAGCAGAAATGAGTGCTCAGTCTCAACTGTTGGAGCAGGAACTGTTACTGATATATTCTTCTGAATCAGCCCAATAGTAACTGAATTTATTCACAGCAGCATGCCTATGACGATTTCATTGAAATATACCCGAACAACAAATTGAGTTTTGCCTTTTTTCACAACACTATTTTAGAATAGCCGTCCTTCATTTACAACGAACACGAATCGATTCAAATTCACTTAAAAATCGTTGATTGCATTCCATTTACAGTTATTCAGTTGGCGACCAGTGATGAGGAAGTGATTGAATTTTCCCTCCCGCACACCGTACTGATCAAGCTGGTTTTCTAAATCAGTTATCAGTTTCATCTGATTTCATACGTATTTTGAGGTTATGTTAATTTTAGTTCCAAAACATCATTCCTTTTATGAGTCTCTCTATTCACTTTAAAGTCAGTTCAGTTCAAAATCAGTTAATAAATGAACGTTTCTTGCAAACCAGTAATGTAGAAAAAGTAAAATTCACTGGTCGCCCCACTATTGCTGGGTTCGGTAATTCCTCCGTGCTTGCTCTATTCACTCCTCGAGCACTTTTGTCTCATTTTTACGTATATCAAAACAGCTATGTTCTCACTCTACTTTTCACTCCGAGCTTGCACCGCGTGAATTTCCGAACTCAACATATAATAACACTCGATATTGTAGAAAATGTTAATGATACTGTACAACAGAATCCTCATGTTTCCTATACGAATCCACTCGGAAGATCTTGAAAAAACACCTTCATTTCCGACCATACAAATTTTCAATGGTTCGACAACTTCACCCACTCGATTTTCTTCAACAAATTCAGTTTTGTCAGTGGCATAACAATAATCTGCTAAATAATAGTGACCAACAAGATACAACTTTCTTTCCTGATAAAGCCTGGTTTCATCTCTCTGGATTTATCAATTCACAAAATTTCAGGACTTGGTCAGAACATAATCCTCTTAATGTGATTGATGATCCACTTAAAATTGGTGTTTGGTTGGCAATGTCTTGGAGAAGAATTATTGGACCAATATTCTTACGGGAAACAATTAACGCCTATAGATATCAGAAACTTATATTGAATCCATTTATAAACCAGTTAGCCAACACTGAATTAGCAAATGGCTACTTTCACAGCATGAACCACAATAAATTATTTAGAGGAGTTTTTCCCAGGATGTTTAATTAGTGCTGGTTGGTGGCCTAGTTGCTCTAACATTCAATTAAATCCGGACTTCTTACTTCCTTATTTCAATAACTTGATGTTCAGAATACGTATTAAACAATTTGGAAGAATTGCAGCAGGCAATTGCAAATATCAGACAACCTAAAACGTTAATAATGTCTTCAATAACATATTTCAAAGGATTCGGTACTGCTTACGCAAAGGGGGCTTGAAGATGTGCTCTAATATTCAATTCAATTTGGACTTCTTATTTCCTCATTTCAATAATGTGGTGTTCAGAATACGTATTAAACAATTTGGATGAATTGTGCAGCAGGCAATTGAAGAGGCAATTGCAAATATCGGACAACCTAAAACGTTAATAATGTCTTCAATAACTTATCTCAAAGGATTCGGTGCTGCTTACGCAAAGGGAGTTGGTTAACATTTCCAGGTCTTGAATAATAATAATAATCTGTTAAACAGTTTTCATCATCAATGTAAACATCAACTCTAACCTATAGCCACACATTCCCGGAAAATTAACGAACTTTCAAGTAATGCCAATTCCTCAGTGTTCCCAACATACTAAATTTGCTTCGATCATAAGCTGCATTCGATTCACCGATTTGGATCGATCTAACAGCTTTTCTGCGTTCGTTTCCTGCCAGATCAGTTAACCCCCACCATAATTTCAAGTGATCCAAATCACTTCAAAGTGATCCTGCTTATTGAAAGAATCATTTAGATCATTAGATCGATAAACTAAGTTTATGTGTCGGTTATGTGGCGACAACAGATAAACAAAACAGTTCAGATAAACTTGTTCGTTTCGCTATCAAGGATCACATTAATTTCACGATTGTGAACTGATCCAAACTGATCTAAACGAATTGATTCGACGTGTGAATCGAATGCAGCTATTAAAAGTCACTCGGTATTTATCCTACTTAATTTAGGGTCGATTTTACAATCGTCGTATAAACTGAGTACAACAGTTTTCTTGGAATAACGTGACATAGATATGGAAAAATGTTAAAGGATATTCGGCGAATAGTTATTTTTCGACGAATAGAACTTATTCCACGATTGTAAAACTGGGCCTTAGTATCGCAAGTTTATTTTTTAAGTTTTTAGAAATTTTAAATTCTTTTGCTTTTGTGATTTTATTTCTTTTTTGTAATATTCATTCGTCAGAGGGCGCCAAACTATGGAGTTGCACGCGGGCGGCTTTTGATCTCGCGGGGGCCCTGTGGCCGTTGAAACGTATAATTCCAGTATTCCATGAAATAACTAGTTATTTTATAAAATACCCATTTACGATCTACGGTAGTTAAATTACAGAATAGTTTTGCTATTTGATACCCACTTTAACTAGTTATTCTACCGAGTGACTTTTAATGATTGAGAATTATTTTATTAGATTGGCAACACTTTTCAATTTTTATGTTGGTGTGCTGGATTTTCAAATTCAAAATTTAGATTTAGGTTAGTGCACTAGATTGTCAAACTCAAATAAATTCGTTTATTGTCGAATCAAGAAAACCAAATAAATAAGATATTTAATTATCACAATTTATTACCAAAATGGTTTTGAGCACAGAATAAAATACATTTTTAGTAGTGGCTTATTTTCTAAGCGGAGTACAAAATGAAAATGGGCACATTCAGCAGACCCGAAAGTTGTGTAACTGTTGAACAAATTTCTGCTGAATGCGACCTCATGAGGTTGATGAGTTGGAGGGTTCGCCATTTTTTGTAGCGTAACTTCTCCGCTACCTGACTGGAACATGTTATGATGAGTGAACTTCATTCAGCAAAAATAAGTGTTCAGTCTCAACTGTTGGATCAGGAACTGTTACTGATATGTTCTGCTGAATCAGCCCAATAGTAATTGAATTTATTCACAGCAGCATGCCTATGACGATTTCATTGAAATATACCCTGAACAACAAATTGAGTTTCGTCTTTTTTCACAACACTATTTTAGAATAGCCGTCCTCCATTTACAACGAACACGAATCGATTCAAATCATTGATTGCATTCCATTTAGTTATTCAGTTGGCGACCAGTGATAAGGAAGTGATTGAATTTCCCCTCCCGCACACCGTACTGATCAAGCTGGTTTTCTAAATCAGTTATCAGTTTCATGTGATTTCATACGTATTTTGAGGTTATGTTAATTTTAGTTCCAAAACATCATTCCTTTTATGAGTTTCTCTATTCACTTTAAAGTCAGTTCAGTTCAAAATCGGTTAATAAATGAACGTTTCTTGCAAACCGGTAATGTAGAAAAAGGAAAATTCACTGATTGCCCCACTATAATAACACTCGATATTGTACAAAATGTTAATGATACGGTATAACAGAATCCTCATGTTTCCTATACGAATCCACTCGGAAGATCTTGAAAAAAACACCTTCATTTCCAATCATACAAATTTTCAATGGTTCGACAACTTCACCCACTCGATTTTCTTCAATAAATTCAGTTTTGTCAGTGGTATAACAATAATCTGCTAAATAATAATGACCAACAAGATACAACTTTCTTTGCTGATAAAGCCTGGTTTCATCTCTCTGGGTTTATCAATACACAAAATTTCAGGACTTGGTCGGAACATAACCCTTTAATGTGATTGATGTAAAGGCACTACATCCACTTAAAATTGGTGTTTGGGTGGCAATGTCTTGGAGAATTATTGGATCAATATTCTTCCGGGAAACAACCCCTATAGATATCAGAGACTTATATTGGATACATTTATAAACCAGTTAGACGACACTGAATTAGCAAATGGCTACTTTCAACAAGATTCCGCCACTGCTCACACAGCACGAACTACAATAAATTGTTTAGAGGAGTTTTTTCCAGGATGTTTAATCAGTGCTGGTTGGTGGCCTAATTGCTCTAATATTCAATTAAATCCGGACTTCTCACTTCCTTATTTCAAGAATTTGGTATTCAGAATACGTATTAAACAATTTGGAAGAATTGCAGCAGGCAACTGCAAATATCGGACAACCTAAAACGTTAATAATGTCTTCAATAACATATCTCAAAGGATTCGGTACTGCTTACGCAAAGGGGGGGCTTGAAGATCTGCTCTAATATTCAATTAAATTTGAACTTCTTATTTCCTCATTTCAATAATGTGATGTTCAGAATACGTATTGTGACGTTTGCGGTCCCAGCCCGTCTGATGCGTCAACAACGACGCGCCTTAGACGAGAAGCTTCGATATCACGTCAACGATGATCCGAGACTTTCTGTCGAACGAGCGAGAATGTTCGCGAGAAAGTTCGCGAGAAACAACCCCGGCATATAAAAATGCACGCAGCCAAACGGGGGACAGTTCGACATTAATTAAGCAAGTGGACAGTTCGAAATGGAAGTCGCGTTATAAATATTCGCTCGGCTGTTAACATAAATTACTTATTAGCTTATAAATAAATTATTCTTAAGTTAGTGTTAATTAGTGTTACTTTTAAATAAATTAGATTATTAACTATTTCGTGTTTTAATAAAAATAAAAATAATAGAACCTTTAAAATCGTTACATTGGTGTCAGGTGCGAGGTTCGTGGAAATAAATAAACAATTAAAATTAAATTGAATTTAAACAAATTAGTAAACAAAGATCAGTGTCAAAAACAAAAACAATGGCTTCAAGGAAAGTGTTGTTAAAAGAGTTAAAAGTGACCGAATTAAAAGCCGAATTAGAAGAGCGCGAATTGGAAATCTCCGGAAAGAAATCGATTTTGCAAGAGAGACTACACCAAGCGCTACTAGAAGCAGGGGAGGATCCAGAAGCCTTTCTATTTGAAATCTCGAGCGGACCTGCAGATTTAAGTAAAATATTAGACGAGAAATTTCGGGAACAATCTGGAAATTTCAAAGATGAATTGCTGGAACAATCTGGAAATTTAGACCAGAAGCTTCGAGAACAATCTGGAAATTTCAAAGACGAACTGCAAATTAAATTACTGGAACAATCTAGAAACTTAGACGAGAAGTTTCGAGAACAATCTGGAAATTTCAAAGATGAACTGCAAACTAAATTGCTGGAACACTCTAGAAATTTAGACGAGAAACTTCGAGAACAGTCTGGAAACTTAAAGGATGAATTTCTAGAGCAATCAAAAGGGCTCGAAGATAAACTAGTGGTAAAAATGTCAGAAGAGACAAGGAATCTGCAAGAAAATGTAGAAGAAATACTATTCCAGCAGGATAACAAAATTAAGAATCTCGAGCAAATCATGGCAGGGTTGCGAATGCTCGGGGATCCATCACCAGCAGAAATACCAGAAAATAATGAGACCCAAACTGTGGTAGGACCAGCGGAAATTTCTAAATTGAAAATAAAACCACCGACGTTCGATGGGAAGTCTTCTTGGCCCAAATACTTCAAACAGTTTGAAGCTGCAGCAAAAGCGAATGGATGGACGGCCAGTGAAAAAGCCACTTCGTTAATTGTGGCCTTGAGGGGGGACGCCATCGATGTGCTACAAATGATGCCGCTAGAGGAACAAGAAGACTTCAACAAGCTGGTGAACCGGCTGGAGATGCGTTACGGCCAGGCGCATCTGACCGACGTGTACCATGCGCAGCTGAGAAACCGTTACCAGAAATCCGGAGAAGGTCTTCAGGAATTCGAGGCTGACGTAGTGCGCCTGGCCCGGTTGGCTTATCCTGCAGCTCCTGAAGAATTCCTGGAACGTTTGACGGTGCAGACCTTCGTGGATGGAATTCGTGACCCGGACAACCAGCAGTCATTGAGAATGGCCCACCCCAAGACATCCCAGAACGCATTGGCCTACGCCTTGGAATATGAGGTGGCGAAGCAAGTCTCAAGAGGGCATGCCAAGGTGCGAGCTGCCACGGACTCCCAAGAGGAGGAACCCACCAGCGTCAAGGTGCAATCTGCTGCAGAAGAGCGGCCCAAGAAGTGTGCCACCACGGAGGATATTCGCCACATTGTGGAACAAGTCTTGAGGCAGAAGAATCCTCTGGTGTGTTGGAATTGCTAGGAAGAGGGACATGATCGCAGGCGGTGTCCCAAGGCCAAGCAGGATTCTCCACGAAGGAAGCCACAGGGGAAACTAAGTCTGGTCGCTACAGATGGACAAACGTGGACGCGTATTCAAAGGCCTCCAAAGACAAAGGCCACGAAAGTAATAGCCCTGCGGCGATTAACCAGCAGTGTCTTCGTGGATGCAACCATTGATGACATCCCTCACACCATGCTACTGGATACGGGTGCGACGAAGACTATCCTGAGGCCCGATGTGATCAAGGCCCGTTGTGATCAAGGCCCGTTGTTGCAAGTCGAATATTTTCAGAAATTTCAATTGATTTAAAAATTAGGATATTTCATCGCGGATGTTTTGGAATTTAAAAATTTGTGTTACGGAAACAATTGCAAAATGAAACTGTTACACTTTCCTTGATATAATAAAACAAACAATAAGTATTGCAATTGAAATGGGTCATTTTGCAATTAAGGAACCGTAACACAATGAAAACTTGTTTATTTGGCTTGCAATAACTAAGTCATTTGAAGTAGGGAGCTAGGTTTTAAAAAAAAATGTTACATGAAGAACAGGAGCTTTTTGATCGGAGTCTTTTATGGAGTCTTGTTTTAATGAGTTTTTAGTCAGTTTTTGTTAGTTAGTGAAAGTGTTGAAACCCGTCATTATGTGTAAGTAGTTTGTAAGGTATTTATTAAATTTAGTTTTAAATAATAACACATCTTCTGATTCTCGCCCCCTGCGCCCAAGATCCCACGGTTTAATTAATAGTTCCGTTTTCTGCAAGGTTTGCTCGGCCAACATTCGTATTAAAAACGCGTAAATTAAGCGGAATTATTAAAAATACCGCACGTAAGCAAATATTTTATTTGTTTACTAATCGGTGAACTAGACCTTCAGGATCGTTCTTTCGTTCTGTATTCAACGAAGGAAAAGAAAGACATCTGAGGGACTCGGATATAACATCATCAAAACGCACCGAGCCGACTAAATGGAGACTGAGGACAGCAACCGGAACATCAGCGACTGTCCATGGTGAAGTAGAGGTGACCATTACGATTGGAGCGACTCCCATCAAACACCGTGCGCTGGTAGCAGAAATAGAGGATGAGGCGATTCTGGGCATGGACATCATGTCTGCCCATGGGTTCCAATTGGATCTGAAGCGTGGCATAATGGCGGTTAACAACGAGGATTTGGTTCTACATCAGCGAGAGGACGTGGCCGCTCGAGTTGTTCTCGCAGAAGATGTCGTATTGCCTAGCAGAACCGAGGTTATAGTCGATGCAAACCTGAACGGCGCTTTCCAAGATGGGCAAGTCATTATGGTCGAACCTAACACTGACGATCAGAAGATTGGAAAAGGAGTTCTCGTTGGAAAAATGTTGTTGACAGCAAAGAAGGAAATACCAGTCCGCCTAATGAATGTGAACTGTTTCCCTGTCAACATCGAGAAAGGTACGATCCTGGGAAGCTGTGCCATGGTGTCCTCCATCTCCCGCCAAATAGAAGCAAACGTACAAGAGATGAAGGTCCCGAAGAAGTTGTTGGAAATGGTCATGTCGACGGCCCAGGAACTGACTCCAGAATAAAAGACAAAAGCGAAGAACCTGATCTGTCAGTATCAAGATGTGTTCGAGGGAGAAAATGGACCTAAGGGAAGAACCGACATAGTCAAACACAAAATAGAGACCGGGGAAGAAAGGCCCATCCGTCAAGCTCCAAGGAGGTTACCATTGGCGAAGCGTGAGGAAGCAGAACGCATTATTCGTGAGATGGAAAAGGACAATGTAATTGAGCCATCGAGCAGCCCATGGGCGTCACCGGTAGTGCTTGTGAAGAAAAAGGATGGATCCACACGGTTCTGCGTAGACTATCGATTGCTCAACAACGTCACCAAAAAGGATAGCTATCCTCTGCCACGGATTGATGACACCCTGGACACCCTGGCCGGTTCAAAGATCTTCTCGACCTTGGATCTAAAGAGTGGTTATTGGCAAGTAGAACTAGCGCCCGAAGATCGAGAAAAAACGGCGTTTTCCCTTGGTATGGGCCTATGGCAATTCACGGTGATGCCGTTCGGGTTATGTAATGCACCAGCGACATTCGAGAGGCTGATGGAGACGGTTCTGAAGGGTCTGTCCTGGACAACGTGCATGGTATATCTGGACGACATAATTGTGGTGGGGAAAACTTTCGACGACCACCTGAAGAACCTGCAAGGAGTGTTCCAGCGGCTTCGCGGAGCTGGACTAAAGCTTAGTCTCAAGAAGTGCCACCTGTTCCAGAAGGAAGTGAATTATCTAGGCCATATTGTTAATGGGAATGGAATCGCCGTGGACCCAGTGAAGATTCAGGTCGTGAAGGACTGGCCAACTCCCAAGAATAAACACCAGATAAGGAGTTTTCTAGGCCTATGCACTTACTATCGGCGCTATGTTCCCGGATTTGCGGACATCGCTAAGCCGTTGACAAAACTCACCGAAGAAGGTCGTCCGTTTGAATGGGACCAACATTGCCAAATTAGTTTTGAACAACTCAAACAGTACTTGATAAGTGCTCCTATCCTAAGTTACCCTCTCCCAGAAGGCAAGTTCATCGTGGACACTGACGCTAGCAATGTTGGTATCGGTGGCGTACTGTCCCAGATACAAGAAGGGCAAGAGAAGGTGATTGGCTACTTCAGTAAAGTCCTGTCAAAGCCGGAACGAAATTATTGCGTCACTAGAAGGGAATTGCTAGCCGTGGTAAAGTCCATAGAACATTTCTACAAGTACTTATATGGCAGACACTTTCTCCTGAGGACGGACCATGCCGCTTTAAAATGGCTCCTCCGATTCAAGAATCCTGAAGGACAAGTCGCACGATGGATCGAACGACTTCAGGAATACGATTTTGAAATCCAGCATCGGGCCGGAACTAGCCACAGAAATGCCGATGCTTTGTCGAGAAGACCTTGTGCCGAAGACTGTAAGCACTGTAGTCGGCTGGAGGAGAAAGTGGCCACGACTGCGAGGACGGCCATCGTAGACGACAAATGGCAAGGTGAAGAATTGCGACGAGACCAGGAGAACGATCAGGATTTGAAATTGGTGCTGGAATGGAAAAGTAGGGAGGCAAGGCCTACTTGGGAAGAGATAGCACCGTGTGCACCATCCGTGAAATCGTACTGGGCGCAGTGGGACTCCATAGTGCTGGATCATGGTCTTCTGAAACGAACCATCGAGAACCAGGAAGGCACGGAACAGAAGACACAGTTACTGATCCCCAAGAATAGGGTGCCGGAAGTTCTGAGGGAACTTCACGATGGAACTTCGGGAGGACATCTGGGAATCAAGAAGACTATGGAAAAGGTGCGCGAGCGATTCTACTGGGTGAACTGCAAGGAAGATGTAAAGGACTGGTGTAGGAAGTGCGTAGTCTGCGCAGCTAGTAACGGCCCCCACAGACGAGGCAAGGCTCCTATGAAACAGTATAACGTGAGAAGTCCTTTTGAGAGAGTTGCCATAGATGTAGCCGGCCCATTTCCACAAACGAATAGTGGAAATAAGTACATCGTCGTGGTGATGGACTACTTTAGCAAGTGGGTTGAAGCATACGCCCTACCAAACCAAGAGGCGATAACTATTGCTGAAGTCCTTGTCCGAGAATGGATCAGTCGGTATGGCGCGCCCATGGAGCTGCATTCAGATCAAGGGAGGAACTTTGAATCGGCTTTATTCAAGAACGTGTGTACTCTGCTCGGCGTCCGGAAAACTAGAACCACTGCACTTCACCCGCAGTCAGACGGAATGGTGGAAAGATTCAACAGAACCATCAACCGACATTTGTCCAAGGTAGTCTCCGATCATCAGAGAGACTGGGACACGTACATTCCCCTTTTTCTACTGGCATACCGTTCGTCCGTTCATGAAACAACAGGAGAGACACCAGCAAAAGTGGTATTTGGGCGAGAGCCAAGACTGCCCTGCGATCTGAAATTTGGCGTGAGGCCTGGCGAAATCCCTGCCGACGAAGACTACGTGAGCGGTCTACGCAGAAAAATGGACGACATTCACAATCGAGTTCGTCACAACATACAGACATCCAGCGACCGAATGAAGGAGCATTATGACATCAACGCTCAGAATGGGGGATACGAACCTGGAGCGCTGGTCTGGCTTTATAATCCTCAAAGACGTCGAGGTCTATCGCCAAAACTGCAGACATCTTGGGAAGGTCCTTACAAAGTGATGAAACGGATCAACGATGTCATCTACCGCATCAGGAAGATTCCGCATGGCAAACCCAAGGTTATCCACTTCAACCGAATGGCTCCTTACAACGGAGAAGAAAATGAGAGGACAGTACAACGGACGCAAGGTTCCGAAGTAAACTTCGAAACCTTCATGTTTCATCACGCCACAGGAAGTAAGGCGCGATTCGGAGTGACCACAGAGAGACGGCAAGACCTTTTTGAAGTGTCACCAGAGTACAGTCTGGCCCACTGTGTGGCAGAAGACCTAAGGATGTCCAAGGGGATAGCCCAAGTCTTCCGGAAGAAATTTGGTCAGGTCGAGGAACTCCTAAGACAGCACCCCATGGTGGGCAAGAGCCTGCAGATCATCCACACGGAGGCGGAACGAAGACGACACGTGTACTACTTAGTCACCAAGAAGACATCAAGCGGTAAGCCTGACTATCGCAGTATTTGGAGAGCTTTATGGAGCCTGAAGAGACAGTTGGTGGAAGGCAAGGAGACGAAATTAGCCATTCCCAAGATAGGCTGCGGACTAGATGGGCTGGACTGGAGGGTCGTTCGCAGCACATCTTCAACGGAACGGGAATTGAAGTTCTAGTCTGCAGTCACCACCCACAGGCAGCTGTTGGCAGTAGGAAAACCGTAGACTGCTATTTCTTTCAGACCGGATGTTGTAAAGAGGGACCAGCATGCCGATTTCGACATTTTCCTTCAAGGCTATCACAAGGAACGTTCCGAGACGAAACGTTTTTAAGAAGGGGGCAGTGTGACGTTTGCGGTCCCAGCCCGTCTGATGCGTCAACAACGACGCGCCTTAGACGAGAAGCTTCGATATCACGTCAACGATGATCCGAGACTTTCTGTCGAACGAGCGAGAATGTTCGCGAGAAAGTTCGCGAGAAACAACCCCGGCATATAAAAATGCACGCAGCCAAACGGGGGACAGTTCGACATTAATTAAGCAAGTGGACAGTTCGAAATGGAAGTCGCGTTATAAATATTCGCTCGGCTGTTAACATAAATTACTTATTAGCTTATAAATAAATTATTCTTAAGTTAGTGTTAATTAGTGTTACTTTTAAATA
The DNA here is from genome assembly GCA_958336345.1 of Dorcus parallelipipedus. NCBI lineage: Eukaryota > Metazoa > Arthropoda > Insecta > Coleoptera > Lucanidae > Dorcus > Dorcus parallelipipedus. The sequence goes on from OY284476.1 coordinate 32,465,466, forward strand.
AATTAGATTATTAACTATTTCGTGTTTTAATTAAAATAAAAATAATAGAACCTTTAAAATCGTTACAGTATTAAACAATTTGGATGAATTGTGCAGCTGGCAATTGAAGAGGCAATTGCAAATATCAGACAACCTAAAACGTTAATAATGTCTTCAATAACTTATCTCAAAGGATTCGGTGCTGCTTACGCAAAGGGGGCTAACATTTCCAGGTCTTGAATAATAATAATCTGTTGAAACAGTTTTCATCATCAATGTAAATATCAACTCTAACCTATAGCTACGCATTCCCGCAAAATTAACGAACTTTCAGGTAATGCCAATTCCTCAGTGTACACAACATACAAATTTGCTTCAATCATTAAAAGTCACTCGGTATATATTACCTATTATTCTGTAAAATAACGTAGTTATAGAAAATAAATTATGACATAAATAAACGGGACGAAGATTATAACTTGAGGAATTGGATAAGTTTCAGTAGTTAGTAACTAATTTAAAGAAAAAACAAATTTTCAAAATAATGTCAGAAACACATTTAAATATACATTTCTTTTGTCATTAACAGTGGCGACTCATACTTTATTTTATAGGAAGGCACATATTTAAATATTAAAATGTTTCTTGTATATATCATTATTATGAAACAAATGCAGCGAATTTACTAAATTATGAAAACAAAGTGTGTAAGATATTCTCCTCTTGATGGAACTCTATAAAATATTTAGTGAGGGTCCATCTTTTGCAGAGAAAACGACGAGAATAAAATTAAAACGAAGTCCAAACTGCGATAATTTATTAATATTCCACCAAAACATATGAAAATAATATGTACGGTGCGGTAGCTTGCAAAAAAAATCGCGTACACCTAATTTCTGTTGTATTTTAGTCGGTCTTAATTTATAATCTGTCGGTGCCAAACAATAAAAATGCCGAACCTTACATTTAATTTATTCATAAATTCTGCACCTCTGTTATGTTTGTTTCCTGATACCTACTTTAATAATAAATTTATGCTTAAATAAATCGTTGCTTAAAAGACAAATGAAGCAAAATAATTTTTTCTTCTCCACACACCCGCACATTCACGAAAACTTATCATAAGCATTTTCCTTTTTACAATATCAGTTAAACTCCTTAGTTTTTACCTACCGTTGTTTTTTTAGTATTTAATTTTGGGGTGCGTCTGCCAAGTTTTTTTTTATGTAGAGCTTATCTTCATAATTGAGAGGCCTATTTAATAAAATGTACGTCACCGCATTCATTTTTGCAGCATTACAACACAGTGCACAGTGAATCTTCGAGTACACGAAGTAGATTGTGCTCCGCTGTGGCGTTCCTGAGTTCTGTTGTCATGACAACCTGATAAATACACTGTCTAATTGTAACCGCAATGACGCGTTCTCGGGACACGTAAACTTGTAGGAGTAAATATTGGTCAGAAATTGCGAAATAAGTATTGACTTAACAAGGTAATTTCTTACAGTTTGGTCTTATTATTTATTATTAAAAGAAATAAAATAGTGATAAACGAATAAATATATGAAAACTTGATTAACTTGGGGGACACGTGCTCCTGTGCCTCCTTGAATCAGCCGCCACTGGTCATTAAGGACTCTTACCCCCTTATTCAGTAACGCACAACGGCATCCTTAAATAACGATAATAATCGTTAAAGTGATATATTTTGACCAATCAGTACATAGAAATGCGTTGTATCTAAGCACTGATTGGTCAAAATATGTCACTTAATGATTGTCGTCATTTAACGATATCGTTATGAGTTACAGAGTAAGGGGGTTAGAATTGTATAATAAATTATTCTTTTTACACAAACATTTTTTGATTCGCATTGTTTTGTGCAAGCATATTTTTTAAAGCCTTGTCCTGTGCCAGTTGACTGGACAGTTGCCACTGTACGCAGGGATATCTCTTTAGGCCCGATTTTACAATAGTCGGATAAGCATTGTTCTTAGAATAACGTGACGTAAGTGTGACGTAGATATGGAGGAACATTAAAGAATAATCGGCGAACAGTTATTCCGTCCTTATTCCACGACTGTAAAACTGGGCCTTAGAAAGAATTTCTTCAATGAATTTACGAGAACCAATATATTTTAATGTATTTCTGCCTTTTTTTATAATTTGTTTGTTGTCCTTTTACTAATTACTAACTATTGAAACTTATCTACTTTCTCAAGTTATAATCTTCGTCCCGTCTATTTATTTCATACTTTATTTTGGACAACTACATTATTATTATTATTTTATTATTATTACAGAATAATTAGTTAAAGTATCAAATAGCAAAACTTATCTTAACTTTTAACTACACAATGTTTTTTTTGTCAACCGTTTTTTGAAGCCGTTTATCCCCATTATCAAATTATATTTTTTGGATTATACAGGATGTTATCAATTAAGGTGGCAATAATTATACCACGTATAGAGGACATCAAAATATTTAGATTTAACCTAATTTATCTATATTCAAAAGTTTTTCGTTTCTCAGATATAACCTCCTAAAAGGACTTGCAGAGTAAATTTTCTTAAATATCTCTTGAACGGTTTAAGATAGAGGGTTGCAATTTGACATGCAAGACAACTGAAATACAAGGATGGATACGTCTTAGGCAAAACTGAACATTCTTCACCAGTGGCGTAGATTCAGGGTAGTAGGTTATCATTTTAGTAAATAACTTTTTTTATTGTCACTTTTTCGAGAAATCTAAAACAAAACTAAAAAGTTCGAATAAAATTATACAAGAAATGAACTAAGTTCTACCTTCGCCAGATTAACCATTTTCGAAATATTCAGGTCGAAAGATTACATTGGTTCAGAAATTCAAAATTAAAAAATATCAAATATGCCTTGACAACATTAGCTGCTATTTTACATATCAATACACAACTGTTATATAGTTTTTCTCAATTTATGAATTAAAAATGTACTCTAATAATGTAATAACGGGCATACCAAAAATACCAAAAACCAAACTGCAAAGCGCAAAGCCTAACTGTTTCCTCTATTTTCCCCAATAATTTGTAGCATGCCCGTTATTTCATTGTTAGAGTACATTTTTAATTCATAAATTGAGAAAAACCTATGCAAGAATTGTGTATTGATATGTAAAATAGCAACTAATGTTGTCAAGGCATACAGGGTGTTCACGGGAAGCTGCTACAATAGCTAACTTTTTTATTTGAATTTTTACGAGAAAGCTTAAATTAGAAAAGTTTCAGGACGTCACCTGCTGGATTTTATGGCAACATCAGAAAAACAAATGACTGTCAGGTTTTCGAGATTTTCAATTGTTTTCAAGTTTTTTAAATGGAACGTTATATTTTTAACATCGCATCGAGTTCAAGGGTCAAATTAATTATGTCTCTAAAATATTATCTTCCAAGGCCTACTATTTTATGAATTATTTAATAAATAAACATTGGTATTCGCGGAAAGTGCATAGCAACAACAGCTTTTTTGTTGGCGAACACAATATGGTGTGCGTTGAAACAAGAGAACGTCGAAATAGTTTTCAAATTGTCAGTTTTGTTAACTATTCTGATTAATCAGTTCGTGAAATTTAGTTCATATTAAAAATGTCAAATAGTAGGCCTTGGTAAGTAATATTATACGGCCGGTATTACCAACGTTTTAAGAAAACCTTAAATTTAATTCGTGTTTAGAATATGATTGACGTTATACAAACCAAGCAGAAATGTCACAATCTAAACGCGACTTAAATTTAAGGTCTCCTTAAAACTTTGGTAATACCGGCCGTTAGAGACATAATTAATTTAATCCTACGCTAACAAATTCCCCGTTGCAATACAAGAAAAATAGGTACGGAGCTATTTTCTGCAATGCAATGAAAAATTACCACAGTTGATCAAAATACAAATACTGCGCATGCGTGCAATACAAATCGCCGCAATTGTTTATTGCAGGCAATGAAAATTGCGCACTGTAAAGCGGCCTTTAGACTAACTTAATGATTGGTTACTTTCAAATTGCAGTGGATAATTTTCGGAGGATGTCGTGTAACGCAACAGAACTCATAGGCGTAGATAGTAGTTTTATTGCGTGTATCTGTATTTAATGAATTAATTCAATATAATTAACTAATTAATTCAATTAATAATTCTATTTCGTAATGAATAATCTATTATTATTTCAATTAACAAGTATATTTTTTGTAATATTCGATTTTTACTTCCATTTAATGAACGCCGCCTATGTGCATTAGGGATGAGTAAACAGTACCCCACCTTTCCTCCCCCCCACAAGATCTGTTGATGTTGCTTTCAACAGCAATGGTGGATTTTAAAAACGACTTAAATTTAATCAAGCGTTAAAAGTAAACGTTGCTATGGTTACATGTGCTGAAGGTATAGGGACCATGCACATGCGAAGCCAGCGCCACCAATGACTATATTCTGCATTAATGGTATGAAAATACGAGTTGTTTAAAATTATTAGTTTACATTTGAACTTGAATATTGTAATGTATTTCAATACCACGAAGCTCAAGTATTATGTACTACAATCGTAAATTATCATAAGAGTGATATTATTCCCATGCAATGAGTCTCAACAAATGTTTTCATATCGATAATTCACAAATCACCACGCCAGGCGGCGCTGAACGCAGAGATGTGCATGGCGCCTATAGGAATGATTATTCTTAATCGATGATTAAAGTTATGTGACGTTTGTGAAATCCAGCGTAAGTCTCTTCAGTTTTTATTTAGTCCTATGTACTAGGTTACCAGTCAATCTACAAATAAATAGTGCAGTAATGAAAAGAAATATAAAGGATGATTTAAATTCGAGGACCAGCATGGGGATCTCGCTTATTATGAAAGATAGAGAATCGGTTAAATGGAGGCAAAGTTGCCAAATTTGATGCTGATTAATAATCTGTTAAGAAATTTGAAATATCTCGAATGCTTTCTTCACAATCGAAGAAAAACGAAAAATTGCGATTTTCGAAAATCGGACATAACTTCTTTATTTACGGTTTTTTTCAAAATCTGTGAAAACTTTTAAAATCTGTGAAAACATTTCTGAAACAACTTTTTACGCTTGATTGAATGCTTGATGTACTTTATTTCTAGAGCGATTCGTTTTTGTTTTTCCAGAGCCAACTTCATTTTTTCTTATGGGCGCGATTTTTGTCGTTTAGATAGATAGCACATTTCCTTCTGAATTCATTGGTATGCCACACTTGCTATTTTATTTCAATTTTCATTGAAAAATTTTGAAAAAACTGAAATTAGATTCATATACACACATTAACTTAGCTTAGGTTCAATTGTATGCTGCGTATACCTTTGTTTAATTGGTCTGTCATTAAATGCAGAATCGCATATTCAAATGAAGAAAAACGTGATATGTTGCGTATTTTTTATTTGCCACAAAAATTCCACTATAGGTGCTCAGTGGTATTTAAAAATCTTTCCGAAGATAATTCATATTAGATATTTTTCCAAGTTGGATAACAATTTCCTTCAAAATGATACATTTGAAACTCCAAAAGAATGTACAGAAATAGAATAGAAAAAAAAATCACAGCATTTGTTCGAAGACATTTCCATTTTCCGCAATACTTAGCCGTTGTATCATTTTGTATCAAATTGTTATCCAACTTGGAAAAATATTTAATACTTGGTTGGATTCTTTCCGGATAAGTTTCTAAATACCGCTGAGCACTTGTAATGGAATTTCATTTTGACAATAAAACATACGCAACATATCACGTTTTTCTTCATTTGGATACGCCATTCTGTATTTAATGACAGACCAATTAAACGAACGTTGGCTACGCAGTATACAGTTGAATCTAACTTAATGTGTGAAACTAAGCTAACTTACGGCCGGTATTACCAACGTTTTACGGAGACCTTAAATTTAATTCGTGTTTAGAATGTGATTTATGTTATACAAATCAAGCAGAAATGTCACAATCTAAACACGACTTAAATTTAAGGTCTCCTTAAAACGTTGGTAATACCGGCCGTTAATGTGTGAAACTAAGATAACTTAATGTGTGCTCATAATTTAATTTCAGTTTTTTCTCAATTGAAATTAAAATAAAATAGCAAATATAGTTTACCAATGAATTCAGAAAAAAATGTGCTATCTACCTGTCCAATCAACAAAAATCACGCCTATAAGAAAAAATTAAGTTGGCTCTGGAAAAACAAAAACGAATCGCTCTAGAAATAAAGTACGTTCGACATTCAATCAAGCGTAAAAAGTTGCTTCAGGAATGTTTTCACAGATTTTGAAAAAAGTGATAAATAAAGAAGTTATGTCCGATTTTCGAAAATCACAATTTTCCGTTTTTCTCCGATTGTGAAGAAACCGTTCGAGATATTTCAAATTTCTTAATAGATTATTAATCAGCATGAAATTTGGCAACTTTGCCTCCATTTAACCGATTCTCTATCTCTTATAATAAGCGAGATCCCCATGCTGGCCCTCGAATTTCAATCACCCTATATATAAAAAGGAAAGAAAATGAAATGAACTATTTTATTGAAATAAAAAGTTAAAAATGGGTACAAAATAAAAATTTGATGGTGAATTTTCAAACGTTACTTAAATTTAATCAACCGTTAGAAGTAAACGCTGCTGTGGTTACATGCGTTCAATCGTACAAAATTACCCCTCAGAAGTTCGCATTTTACTATCCCTACTTTGCTACGTTAAGGGGAAATATTTGTGATATTATGATTGGTTGGTTGGCAATCGCCTTCCGACCATGCGGCTATTGAAAACCACCATTAGTTGCTTAGAGCTATCTCTGTTCAACACATACTGAGAAAGAACGATAATAACTCTCGCGTGTCGGTGGTTCCGTCATGAGGAGCAACTTACTAGGCTGTAGGTTGCGTTCGGTCATAATCAGTGTTGTCAATTTAGTAGATTTTCTACTAAATCTGGTAGATTTGAGACTTTAATTTAGTGACAAAATTTTTAATCTAGTAGATGGTAGAAAATATGGTAGATTTGATTCGGCAGTTTCTATATAATGATTTCAATGTGTAGTAGGTGGCTAGTGGCTATTAGCTTGACTAGGAAACTAGGAAAGGAAAATATAGTAGAGATATCAACTGCTTCTGACTATACTGCGGGAAAAACTTCATAAAGGCGTCCCTTAAACGTTTCTAAAGCTTAAGATAAAGGTTTACTCTATAGGCACTGAAGACAAAACTGCTAAAAAACTGTCCTCTCTTAGTTTTCTTGTACGAAAGTTCACACCTTTAACACTGAATTTGATGAAAATGGTTACGAGAACTTATATGAAGCACCCCTTCTTTATTTCGACCGTTTCTGAATTCGCAACCCGCGGACCGCGACATTCCAGTGCATAGTTGTTAGAATTCTAGTGGAATTTATTTAGCCTTTCGGTAGAATATGAATTTCCAGCGTTGGCAACACTGGTCATAATGTTGGTACATTCAACGGGTTCAGAAATACACATACATGTACAGGGTGTCCCATTTTCGATGGTATTCGAAACATTAGTTGTGGTTATATCTCGGTTATTATGAACTTTTGATACGATTTGATTAAAGAATCATGATCTACGTTAAAAGTCAAATAAAAAACGCCTTTGTCATTTTTCGATACCTTTAAAAATAAAAAAAAATATGCGCGTTTGAAAATTTAATGATTTTTTCGTTTTTCAACTGTACCGCGAAAATGGCAAGGAACAACAAATTTTTAAGTTGGCCATTCAAATTAGCATAAGAAGTTGACCCAATATTGCATGCTCAGTTTCTTTCTATTTCCGTTATTAACGAAGATACCTATGCAATACCATCGAAAATGGGACACCTGTATATAATTATATTCAAATACTTACACATTTTTACGGTAAATTGTAATAAGACGCAATTATCGTTCAAAGTAACTTTATTTTTAATTGCACATATGCGTCGTATAATAGAAAAGGAACAAGTAGTTACCTATATTTGTAAAAATATTGAAGAGGATTGGAGCTGCAACATCAAAAATTTTACGTATAATCCTATTTTATGCGCATGCGCAATTTTAATATTACCTTCAGCTTAATACTGTAATGAAATTCATTAGTTTATTGTTTTAAATTGTAAACATGGGTACATTAAACTCCATTAACAAGAATGTCACATATAGGAAAATAAAAATCGGCGGTAAATATGTTTCTTTGTAAATATGTATCTACATATATATTTTTTCGAAAATTGTTAAAAAATGTTGATAATTAAGTACATAACAAACATCATGACGCGAAGTGACTGTTTTTTGATTTGCAGAACGTAAAAGTCTTTTTGCGCTGGCGTCACATTGTGCGTCACATCTTTTGGTGTCATCGAAACGCCAGTGTCGTTTATAACGTACTATAAGGTAAATGAAATAAATTTTTCAAAAATTTACGAAGTTATAGACATAGATATAAATCTGAGTATGTAGTAGTCGAAAAAATATTATATGCACCACGGCAGCAAAGTGTCTTTATCGACCTCGTTTGCTTGGTCACCGCGGCTTCGCCTTGGCTCGCAATTTGCAAACTCGTTTGATAAAGTGCCACTTCGCCACCTTGGTACATAATAGTATCTTATAATACAAGTGCATAAGAAAGCCTTAAGCTTTAAAGGCTGTTATGCATGTGTATTATACGATATTTTTTATTATACCTGCGCACGTGTATTATACGATATTTTTTATTATACCTGCGCTAAAATGTGGAAATTAGAAAGACATAAAATTTAAATTCATTTTGTAAAGTTGCCTGTGGATCGCATTTTTAATCGATAACATGGAGATTGTATATGTTGTTCCTAGGCAACTTTAAAACACAGCGTGCTTTAATCGCCCTTTTTCGCACGCTTTTTAGTTTTAAAAACAGAGATTTTGATGCAGGTATAATAAAAATAACTATTAAATCCAGAATGTAAAAGTATTTCGCATCTTGCAATTTTTGATTGAAGAAAAGGCAGTTTAAGAAAATATCATAAAAGTTTTATTCTTTTGAAACCGGTATGAAGTTAGCAATAACTTTCAGCAATAAAAAAAAATTCTAAAATAATATGAAAATATAAATATCCAATAACTTAAAATGAATATTTTTAGAAATTTTAGAATTGATTAGAAATCGACCTATCAAGTAATGTTGGGCGAGGTGTACTCAACTTTTTCAAAAATGACAGCGTTGTCTTATTTTTAAATCAAATGTTTTTAGACGAAAATAATTTATTAATAACGGGCTTTCGATAGTGTAAAAACGAAAAGGGACTACTTTTTGTTCGGCCACAATTAAATCTTAAACTTTAGTTCCGCAGGACGCGCGTTTCGTTTTTCTCAAAAATGACAGCGTTGTCTTCAGTGGCGGCTCACCATGTGAGGCAGGTGAGGCTGAGCCTCACATAGTTAGAATCAATTTACAATTTCTTTTTTATAATTTTAAAACTTTTATTGAAAAGGAATTATGATGGAAGCAATAATTTTCGGTCAAAATGATAATCGAGCTTAAATAATTTTATATTTGGCATTCAAAACATATAAATACGGTAATTATCTTCATCTGAAGCTCAAGATTTTCTGCCTCAGTTCAGGACTTTTTTGCACATGCGCGTAGCAGCACTAATAAACTACCTCGACGATTCCCTGGTATGTTGAAATGACCAAATGAGGCTCAATTTCAAGAGCTTCCATGTAAGAGTAGCTTACTTCGGACGTTTTCGTTCTATTGGTGTAACGTAACGACCGCACCCGACAAACTTCGATTCTTATCTTGTCCAAGTAGAAGCGTTCTCTGCTCTTATGGTTATGGTTCTCTTTCTAACTGTGCTGTAGCGACAGATGCTTTGTTTTGTGCTTTAAAGCAGGTTATAAAGGTAGAGCAAGTTCAAATTTCAACAGAATTTTGCAAAGAATTTCCACATCAAAGTTTAAATTCGTTATTAAAATTCTATCCAAACAGGTTTCAAAAAGACCGTTTAATTAATGAACTTATAATATTTATCAGGATCAGCAATTTCATAACATTCATATTCAAAAAAGCTTAAATATCATACCTGCTGAGTTAAGAGATATTTTTTCTGAAACATATAAATTGTTATGTGTTATTTTAACTATTCCAGCAACAAGTGTTTCAATGGAACGCAATTTTTCCTGTTTAAATCGTATTAAAACAATTTTCAGTAATACGATGTCTCAAGAACGCATGTGCAGTTTGTCGCTAATGTCAATAGAAAAGTCATTGAATAGTCATTGAAAGACTAAAGTAAAAATCCAGATTTTTATGACGCGATAATAAATAAATATGCAATCATGAAAAACATTGATTTAATATATAAAACTTAATAGGTACATTTTCTTTCTTTTAATTTTTTCTTATCCTCGACATTTTTCATAATGCAAGCATGGTTGCAATTTTTTTTTATTGTTATAAATTTTCTTGTCTGAGCCACACCTATAACAACTGGCGCGAGCCGCCACTGGTTGTCTTATTTTTAAATCAAATCAATAAGAGGCGTTTAGTACTGTAAAAAAAGCATTATGTATCTTTTTATTTTCAATTACATATTTATTTTGAACAAGTTTTCAAATCACCTTAGATTTTTGAGGCGGAGCGATAGTTTAAGATTTGTGGCCGAACAAAAAATATGTCCCTTTTTGTTTTTAAACTATCGAAAGCCTAGTTATAAATAGATTATTTTCGTCTAAAAACATTTGATTTAAAAATAAGACAACGCTGTCATTTTTGAAGAAGTTGAGTACGCCTAACAACGCAAAATTACTTGATAGGTCAATTTCGAATCAATTTATAATAATATTCATTTTAAGTCATTGAATATTACTTAATTAGTAGATTTTTATACTAATATATAAATACTGAAACTGTTTTGGTATAGTTTTAGAATTTTTTTTTGCTGAAAGTTATTGCGTAAATGTCCATTTTCAAATTTTAAGGAGTGCATTTAAATTAATAACGAGAAAAAGGAGTTGATGCAAAAGTTAGTCAAAACAAAATAATGTTTTCGAAGTCAAATGCGTCTCAAATTTTTTTTAGGTTTAATCAACGAAGAATGCCAGGACGCGAAAGTTCACACAAAAAAGTTGTACGTCAGAATAGGCAAAACGATAATTCTATAAAAATGTAATTTTCCTAGTGATGTAATTTAGCCGGCTAAAAATACCTTTTTCTTCAACCGTGGAAAAAGCCGTACCTTTGAATACTATTTACAGATAGTGAAGTTGATAGTTTCTTGACTAACAAGAAATGTATTTGTTGCTAGACCTCAGTGTATGTATAAATAAATATTAAAATACTAAAAACGTACTGGAAAAAGCAATCCACAAACTTAACAGAAATAACTGTAACAGAAATGTAATAAAATGGCGTTTATTAAATTACCCGCCTTAATCATATCTGAGATCATCCGCAATAACCCCTAAAAAATCGGGACGCAAAATATATTCTCAGGCCGTGAAAAAAGATCACGTCTATTTTGTTACCACCCCCAGCTCTTAAGGTGGGGAGAATATATTCACGCCTTACATAAATAATTCACTAAAAACATACAAATTGGGTGACTTCATAACTTAATTATGGTTACATACAGTAGTGGCCAAAAGTATGGAAACTTTAATAAAATGTCTATTTACTCTATTCAACTATGAACATTAAGAAAAAAATTATTATAAATAATTAAATCATATTAACAATATTTATCATAAACAAAAATACATTAAGAAAATCAACACATGAAATAACTAACACGTGATCAATATCTTTTCTAATCAAGTGACTTATGGAAAAAAATGTCATTTGAATTATGTATTTTTATTGCATTCCTATCGTCTTGTATAGGAATGCAATATAAATATGTAATACAAGTGGCATCTGAAATAATAAACTAATTAAAGACACATGATTTTATTTCCATGGGTCACTTGATTAGAAAAGATATTGATCACGTGTTATAAGAAAAAATAATATTATTTGCGGACAAAAGTATGGAAACCATGGAAACTTAATTTATATGATTGAGAAACATCAGCTTAGTTAATATTTTGTTGGAAATCCTTTTGACTGTAATGCAGCTCTGCATCGATTTGTAATGGAATCGACTAACTTAGAACAAAAATCCACTGTAATTCTTTGCCATTCACGCTGAAGAGCTTGCCACAGATCCTTCTTATTTGAAAAATTGATTGTTTTAATTTTCAATCCAATATAATGCCAAAGATGCTCAATTGGATTAAGATCTGGTGACTGAAACGGTCATTCCATTAATTCGATATTATTCTCCGTAAACCAATCCTTTACCAACCTTGAAGAATGTTTGGGATCGTTGTCCTGTTGAAATATCCAGCACAATGGCATTTCTTCTTCCGCATATGGTAGCATATGGTTTGTTAACATGTCTCTGTATACGTAACGATCCATAATATCTCTTATTCTTACTATTGGACCAGGACCAGAACGCGAAAAACATCCCCACACCATTATATTGCCTCCACCAAATTTTACAGTAGGAACTTGATATTTGGGATTGAATCTTTCGCACTTTGGTCGCCTTACATAACGTTTGCCGTCAGAGTTAAATAGACAAAATTTGCTTTCATCGCTCCATAAAACTGTATTCCACTTTTCTGGTGACCAGTTAATTTGATTACGTGCAAATTAGATTCTGACTTTTTGTTACGTTTTGATATTAGCGATTTTTTAGCAGGAGATCTACCAAAAAATTTAATTGATTCAAACGACTTCGTACAGTTCTGCATGACACATCAGCTAAATCTGTTATTTCGTTTTTGATTTCTCTTGCTGTTTTCTGAGGATCTTGTACAAACAAATTCCTGATTTTTCTATCGATTCTAAGTGTTGTCTTACGTGGTCTTCCAGTTTTAACTCCGCATTCCACATTGTTTCTCTCCTTGAAATTTTTTATTATCTTTGAAACTGTTTCTTTAAGGATAAACAATTGTTTCGATATATCACACTGTCGCTTCCCTTCTTTATAGAGCTGCATTATTTTATTTTTTAATTCTAACGAATAATACTTACCTTTAGGCATTTTAAATACAAATTTGTAAAGATTACAATGAAGTTTACACTGACAGCGACATTCAATAAATTAAACGACACTTGCAAGTCTACATTGTTTTCCATGGCTAGGGGCGATATGTTTAATATGTAAAACTCAAGTGTCCATAATTTTGTCCACCGGATAATCACTATATTTCATTTAATTATAGCAAGTCAAATATTTTTAATTTAATTTTTGTTGAGAATAAACATTACAACTAAGATTAATTTAATTTCATTAAACTTATTACATTATTTATTATTAAAGATTTCTTAACTTGGGTCCTATAAAAGTTTTCATACTTTTGGCCAGTACTGTATTTTTAAAAGCTGTTTTCACTGATTTGTTAACAAAACTTCAATCTACAAAGTGACCAACGCGTTTTTCAAAATTCGATGTGGAAGTATTTTTACTATTGCTGTAAAATTCAACTACAATTTTTCAATGTTAATTATTTTTTTTTTTAATTACCAGATGACGATAGAGAAATTTCCTATGGTCACTTTGTAGTGCTAGTTGTCAGGTATATAGGAAAAAAAATGAATTAATTATATTCAAAAATAAAGTCTCTATGAATTCGCCCGTTTTAATGGTTTTCATATACCGTATGATTTTTAAAATTTTAGATCAAGGGAGGCCGTGAAAGCAAAACGTATGGCGTAAATTAGCAAACACAACAGTTTATTCAAAATGATATTTACAAAACTTCAAAATGCATTCATAATTGAACTATATTTTCCCAATGGTGTTAACGAAAACGTACGTATGAGTTAATTTAAGCTGTATGTTTTCCCCTTCACGGCCTCCCTTGATCTAAAATTTTAAAAATCATACGGTATATTATGGAGTTATTTCGTAAGATTGCTCTTAATGGGGAAATCTCTAATTTAAATTTATCTCCGTCCACAATAATTTTATATCCGTATTTCGGCAGCTAAGCTGCCATCTTCAGTATAATTTAATTTTTATATAAAACTACATGAAATCTAACAGCTACCTACCTACCTACCTGATCATACTATCTATACTACTAATACTATCTAAAAATAACAAAATTAACACTAAAAAAAATAGTAAAGGAGACTGTGGTTTAAGAAATAATTGAAAATTATCTCCGCCCACAATAATATTAACAGTCAAAACCTACCAAAATGCAAATCAAATAAAACGGAAATGAGTATTGGTCTAATATCCGAAAACGGTTCTTATTCTCCCGAATAAAGAACTTCTGTAGGCATTTAATTGCCTGTTATTTGATACCGCTTGAATTTATCCCTGAAAAGAAATTATATACCTATATATGTATATGTATGCACCTATATATATATATATATATACATAAGTGCAGTATGATCACGACTGATCAGTTAAGGATAATTAAATTCTTCACAGGGCTGCAGTCAAGAGGGCGGTAATTAATACTCTTTTAAAGTTTAACCGAGCTTTCGGAAAATTTTATTTCCTTTTTCAAGGTTTTCCTTAATGAGTAAGAAAATAAGTTAAATTCAAGTTAGAAATTATTCGAAATTATTTGACAAATTATTATTAATTATTAAAAAAAAAAAAAAAAAAAAAAAAAAAAAAAAAAAAAAAAAAAAAAAAAAAAAAAAATAATTTGTCAAATAATTTCGAATAATTTCTAACTTGAATTTAACTTATTTTCTTACTCATTAAGGAAAACCTTGAAAAAGGAAATAAAATTTTCCGAAAGCTCGGTTAAACTTTAAAAGAGTATTAATTACCGCCCTCTTGACTGCAGCCCTGTGAAGAATTTAATTATATATATACATATATATACATATATATACATATACATATATATACATATATATACATATATATATGCACAAATCGCCAAAAAGCAACCTACAGATTAGAGCAGATCACACCCGGAAATCTCTAGACAATTTATTTTTGACACTAATGTTAAAAAATATTCTATGCTCTTATTATTTGCAAATTAATCTGTACTATGTTTTTTTTTTGTTTCTCGAATTAAAACATTGTGAAATTGTGAAATGACAGTGATCAAAATTTATTCTTTAAATTTTATAATAAAATGGTGCAAAAGGTCTTCTTGTTTTTCAATGTGAACTTTCATTAAAAAAAAACAGCTTGCGAAGGTGGTGATTTATGGTCCACAGTGAAGGCCCAAGCCACAGAATAATAAGCGACCAGAAGTACTTACAACTGGCTGTCGACACCTTTGATGTTTGTGTCCGCTGTTTAGCTTTGAATTATGGTGGGAGAGTGGTGACTGGTCCGCGCGAATTAAAAAATGACAACTTGGAAGAAAAATTAACCATTGGTTTTTTTTGTATGTTTCACAACATTGTGCTGTTGGAATAAGTTTGAATTTATTAAATCATAAAGAAAATTATTTGTTATTTATAATGTAAATGGACAGAATTTCCATTATATTCTCAATTATTATAACAATTAATCAAAAAGAAAACTGCATTCAAAACTAAGCCTAGTTCATCGTAGAGAAATAAGATGGCACTGTTTTCGTGCATGGCGTAATGCTTTAATCACGTGCAAATTGCAAGACGCCAAGTTTACGCATTCGTTGCTTCTGATGTTATAAACAGTTTTTATCAATAATAACGTTTACATTACTTCTGCAGCGGTCGTTAAAAAAAGTCCAGGAATGCGAATAGATGTATTATATAATTGATCAATTCTATTTAAGACATCTCAAAAAATATGATTGTGAACGTACCCTGACCGTAATTTTGAAATCTGCGGACCAACTCACGCATGCGCAGTAAAAAAATTAAGACAAAACCACGCCTTAGTTAATCTTTTGGTCGTTTATTATTCTGCACCCAAGCTCTTACGACAACTGTCACGTAGTATGGCTGGTACTGCTCCTGCACTTTGAAGCTCCTCTGATCTGCAGTAGGGTCTTAAATTCTCGAAGTGCGTTGCTCTTGAGGGTCAGTTAGTCCATTCCTGAACTAGATGTTGAAACATTTTAACTGTTTCTGTAAGCAAGTAAAGAAATTGTATAGCATTTTCATTTCACTGCTCTACAGTAAGTAAATAAATCACAAACGCTAAAGGCGATTTTTCGCGACATATCAGAACATACCGGTGTGGTTAAATTAGGTTACATTTTTTTACCTTGTTGCTATATCCCACTCTAATTTTTAAAACATTCTACATGCTTCTCGCTAAAAAGGTCCGGTTACTATATGAGAATACGAAATCTGAGGCAACTGTCAACGTACAGCGAAATGTTGACTTTTAATTTCCACAATTCTCCGATTTTTTATAATAATTGCATATTTTGTTACAAATTTATAGTTATAGATGTATAACGTAACATAATAACATACATACCGTAGGTAACACAGCTTGCGCTTTGGGCTACCTACAGTTACATGCAGTAAGTATTTTAGCTACGTCATACTATACTCTCCTCCAGTGGTATCATTCGCTAAAATGGAGCGGTATGTTAAAGTGTTGTAACACAATGATACCGGTATGTCGCGAAAAATCGCCTTAATAGTTTCTATCTTTTTAATATACAGTATGTCCCCGGATTGAGTTTACAATACGTATAATGGATCCAAAATTTTTGAATTAAGATTTCATGTTCTGCAGTTCAGGTCTGCTTGGCGTGAAATAAATTTATGTTAAATTTGACGCCGAAAGTCTTCAAGGTGGCGGAATTAACACAAGAAGAAGTAAAATCTGTGTAGGTCTAGTGGTCTTTCTTTTGAATTTAGGAAAAAAACTTAGTAAGATAAAATGATTCTCATTTCAAATTAGGGAGATATACCGAATTCCAACATCCTAGAAAAAAAATTGAATTACGGAATATTAGGATTTCAGTACAGTTGTAAGACAACACTGTCAGGTGCTAATATAGATGGAGTGTCATTTGAATAATTATATTTTATTTATTTTTGGTCAATAAATATGTAGATGGCGTTAACATTTTACAACTTTACTGAAATAATATTTATAATAATTAGTAATTTTCCGTAATTCAATTTTTTTTTCTAGGATGTTGGAATTTGGTATAACTCCCTAATTTGAAATGAGAATCATTTTATCTTACTAAATTTCTCTCCTAAATTCAAAAGGAAGACCACTTTACCTACACAGATTTTACTTCTTCTGGTGTTAATTCCGCCACCTTGAAGACTTTCGGCGTCAAATTTGGCACAAATTCATTTCACGCTAAGCAGGCCTGAACTGCAGAACATGAAATCTTAATTCAAAAATTTTTGGTTTATTATACGTATTGTAAACTCAATCCGGGGACATACTGTATAAATTTTCAAAAACAAACCTCATATCTTATCAGGAGCCACATATAGCGGAGTTACTCTAGCAATATTTTCCAGCAATAAATCATAGAGATCAGTCTATGTGTGATTATCAGTAAATCTACTACCAACCGCTTATATATTTTGAATATTGCCAGGTGGCAGCACCTAAAAACACAATCTGAGCATAAATTCGTTTTATCGGTGTTGGGGGCCGCGCGGTACTACGTAACTTTTTTATTAGAGATCCTGCCACTTACATATTTTGCACGTCGCTTCTAAGGAGCAACTAGAAAGATAATCTGTGCACAAATTAGTTTTTATCTGTGTTGGGGGCGGCGCGATATTGCGTAACTTTTTTTTATTACAGCTCCTGCCACTTACATATTTTGCACGTCGCTTCTAAGGAGCAACTAGAAAGATAATCTGTGCACAAATTCGTTTTATCCGTGTTTGGGAGCGGCGCGATATTGCGTAACTTTTTTATTAGAGATCCTGCCACTTGCATATTTAGCACGTCGCTTCTAAGGAGCAACTATAAAGATAATCTGTGCACAAATTCGTTTTATCTTTGTTGGGGGCGGCGCGATATTGCGTAACTTTTTTATTAGAGATCCTGCCACTTACATATTTAGCGCGTCGCTTCTAAGGAGCAACTAGAAAGATAATCTGTGCACAAATTCGTTTTATCGGTGTTGGGGGCGGCGCGATATTGCATAACTTTTTTATTAGAGATCCTGCCACTTACATATTTTGCATGTCGCTGCTAAGGAGCAACTAGAAAGATAATCTGTGCACAAATTCGTTTTATCTGTGTTGGGGGCGGCGCGATATTGCGTAACTTTTTTATTAGAGATCCTGCCACTTACATATTTAGCACGTCGCTTCTAAGGAGCAACTATAAAGATAATCTGTGCACAAATTCGTTTTATCGGTGTTGGGGGCGGCGCGATATTGCGGAACTTTTTTATTAGAGATCCTGCCACTTACGTAAATAGAAAGAAGAACGAAACTAAAACAACAAATAAACTAAAGTGCGTAAAAATAAACTTAACAACTGAATGCAATTAAGTAATAATTCAAGAAATTCAAAATTATTGAAAATGAATGAATATACTATTACTAATGAATATACATATACTACCTACAAAATCTACTACAACAAAACCAAAATGATACCTACAATAAAAGAAAACTTGTCATTCTTGTCATTTAAACAAAGTCTTTTCAAGTCGAGTAATCATGGTTCGTCATTTAACCGAAAATTAAATTATTATTATTTCATTTAATTTTCAATAATTTTTTTCTCAAAATTCTTCCCATAAAACATAATAAATATCTGATGTGGTTAGATAGAGAATTCAATGAGCTATCGGATACAAGAAAAAAAAATTGGGGGTTGCTATTTAAAAAAATGTCGATGATGTCATTACTTGGAAACAAATGACTGTCAAAAATTGATGTTCACTTAAAATTGTGTGCTTTTTAAAAATAAAATTTACCTGTCCGAGCGTTTCTTCGAAATGTCGAAAATAAAGAAATTATGAATTTATTCCATAATCTAGAGGCTCACTGTATTTTTAAATACTGCTGGGCAATCCCGAAAATCCCGGGATTATTACTTTCTATTCCCGGGATTTTCGGAACCAAAAATCGGCTGGGATCAGGGGACTGTATTCCCAGCTCTTAACTCTCTCTGGTGGGAAGTAGAAAACTGATTTTCGATTTAATAAGATACGACAAATCTTCCTAATATCGTCAAGAAATACATAGAACCGGCAATAGGGACTGTCCGCTAAACAATATTTTCACTTTGTGGCCCTCGGTTTACTTCGACCGGCATCGCGCCCAACACCGATAAAACGAATTTGTGCACAGATTATCTTTCTAGTTGCTCCTTAGAAGCGACATGCAAAATATGTAAGTGGCAGGATCTCTAATAAAAAAGTTACGCAATATCGCGCCGCCTCCAACACCGATAAAACGAATTTGTGCACAGATTATCTTTATAGTTGCTCTTTAGAAGCGACGTGCAAAATATGTAAGTGGCAGGATCTCTAATAAAAAAGTTACGTACTATCGTGCCGCCCCCAACACCGATAAAACGAATTTGTGCACAGATTATCTTTCTAGTTGCTCCTTAGAAGCGACGTGCAAAATATGTAAGTGGCAGGATCTCTAATAAAAAAGTTACGCAATATCGCGTCGCCCCCAACACCGATAAAACGAATCCTGTGCACAGATTATCTTTCTAGTTGCTCCCTGGAAGCGACGTGCAAAATATGTAAGTGGCAGGATCTCTAATAAAAAAAGTTACGCAATATCGCGCCGCCCCCAACACCGATAAAACGAATTTGTGCATAGATTATCTTTCTAGTTGCTCCTTAGAAGCGACGTGCAAAATATGTAGGTGGCAGGATCTCTAATAAAAAAGTTACGTAGTACCGCGCCACCCCCAAACATCAATAAAACGAATTTATGCTCAGATTGTGTTTTTAAATGCTGCCACCTGGCAATATTCAAAATTTATAAGCGGTTGGCAGTAGATTTACTGATAATCACACATAGACTGATCTCTATTATATTATATTATATATATATTGCTGGAAAATATATTGTTAGAGTAACTCGGCTGCCACATATTGGGATTTTCTAACATCGAGAAAACAATATTCCCTTCTATCTAATTCTAAATACTTTTGCATCAGCAAGAAAGGAGTTTCTAAAATATAGAAGAAATCATTAATTTAAACAAAATATTTTGCCAGTTACCTTGAATCAGGAACACAACACGGCAGCTTAGACATTGTACGTTTGATTTGTTTTGATTTTTGAAAGAATTCTACTCCAACAATATTTCTTCACATTCAGAATCAGAGAATTACGAACTTGTTAAATAATACATTGATAATACCACAGTATAAAGATTACACAGTAGCGCGACTCTCATGAAAATATTAAATTCGCGCATAACATCCCGCGCAAGGTCTGAGTCAAGGTCTGAGTCACAATCTCGGGATGCAGAGCTCATTCATTCACGGCTCTGGTGCCGAATGGATCTTTATAATTATGTTAATACACATTATTTATGGCTTGTTTTTTTTTTTACTACGTCCACTAAACACTACAATCCGGCCTTGATGTGTGAGCACGTGCAAATTTACAATTTACAACAAAATCGCTCACACTTAAAGCAGAACAAAAAGTTGGACACATCCCCTTTAATCTACTCGAGGTCAATGAAAATCCAGACTTTTACTTTTCGAACGTCTGTTGTTTGCATATGTCACATGTCAGCAGTTTCAGTTATAACGATTATAACCAAAATCTATAATAACAAACTATAGGCGGCTGCAAGAAACGTTTTCTACTTTTTTTGTATTGTACTTTTATTTCCTAAGTGTACTAACTGTAATCATTTAATTCCACTAATAAAAAGTGCGTATTATTTTCGATATAGATGATATAAAGTAATGACAGCTGTAATTCTTGCCAAATGAAATTGTAATTAAATTGATTTGTTTAATTGGCAGTATTAGAGAAATAGAATATCTTATAAGTCACGTGAATTATTTCAGCCTTCTTGGGCTTCATCAGAGATATGTACTAAAAAATTACTTTTTGAAAGGATAATAATTAAATTATACACTTACATATTTTTGAAATTTGGGTTATTGGAAATTTCAAAAATATGTAAGTGTATAATTTAATTATTATCCTTTCAAAAAGTAATTTTTTAGTACATATCTCTGATGAAGCCCAAGAAGGCTGAAATAATTCACGTGACTTATAAGATATTCTATTTCTCTAATACTGCCAATTAAACAAATCAATTTAGATATAAAGTAAGTTATGAAATATTTGATTAAATGAAAGTACTCAGAACTTAACTATTTTGTTCATAATTAATAAATTTCCGGTAGTATCATCTCTAAAAGCAGGGCTTTTTATCAAAGAGAAAATAAAAGAAAACAATTGTTATTATTATACGATCGCACAGAATTCGTTACATTCAGTTGTTCCAAATTTCGTTGCGGCGAGTCTCCATTTTCATCGCGAATTAAAATTTAATTCTCAAGAACAATAAATTTGCCGTCGATTTTCGTACTTACTAGCAACAAGTATGCAAAAAGAATAACAATAAGCCAGCACACATCTAGTACGCATGTCAAGTGATTTTCACCGCAGTCTGGAGTGCGGCGATTTTTGTTACTTTCAAAGCGACACTTTTGAAGTTTTCGAACGCTTTACTGCTCTACTTTTGATGCGCCAAATCATAATCTCGAACGCCTATTTTTGTAAAAGTTACAGAAAAGTGTTATTCTCGAACGCACTCCAGTCTATCCCTAATACTGTCTTTCTGTTATATATGCTGCTCCCTGTCTTTCATTGAATGGTATTTAGCGCCCACTCTGTTTTTCATTGCCACCGCATCCAAACAATACTGCGGAATATATTGAATAGGGACTTTAGAATATAGGCGTTTTCCAAATGCACAGACGAGCTACTCCGAACCTGCTCAAATGCTTTCCAATTGCACTTTGAACAGCTCGGAGGAGCTCCGAGTAGCTCGTTTGTGCAATTGGAAAGCGCCTTATATCAGAGATTTTAATATATAACTAGATGCCTAAGCAGCGGCTCGGAGTGAAGCCTGCAGCAGCCATTTGTCACTGGGGAAAGTTTGAATTTAACGCTCACGGGAAACATTATTTCTCGTATGTAAAAAAATCTGTTAAATGATTTAATAGTATGGGCAATGTCCATTATGTATTTTGTATCTAGCACTTTTTAATTTTTTAATCATGAATAAGTGGAATTTCTGCAATTGCGCGAGTTTCATTTCTTATGTTTTTGTATAAAATTCCGGTTTTTTTGAACTATTTTATTTATTGTACTTTTAAGAGCCATATTTCTGGTGATCTCAAATATAAGGCGTACAAACCTTTACTACTTACCAAGTATTTTTAGTTACTTTTAAAAATTATTTTGTTTAATGTTAAACAATAATATATAGGCTGTTCCATTTAAAAAAACACAAGTTAGGGTTGCCACACTCTTACGGGACACCCTGTATTTGTCTAAATAATTTTAGATTGTGCATCTAACCCATATGTATGTTAGTGCGTACATAGATTTTAAAAATATTCAACAATAAAGCCACAATCTTCCGCCCACGCACTGTTGGCCCATCCTGTATATTAACTACTGAATGTAACACTTCTCCGAGTACACCTTCAAATAACGTGCAATTACCTTCTGCTGGTTCTACAACTACTTCAAGCACAAGTACTACAAAGAAAAAACGCAAGTTGGAAAACGAAAATGATTTGAATAAGTATTTGAAGTATAAGGAGACCCTGGAAACAGAAAAAAAGAAACTAAAACAGGATTACTTTGAGGAATGGAAGAAGAGTGAAGAAATGAAAGCAAAAGAAAGAGCAAAAAGACATGAAGAGAAAATGAAAATAGAAAAAAAAAGATAGACTTATTGGAAAAGTTATTATTAAGTAAAGTTATTAACTCGTAAATTGTATCTTTCAAAATAAAATAAATATACATACTACAACAAAAAAAATGTATTTTTTTATTAATTATAATTGTACATTGTTTGGAATAACCGTTGCCTTCTGTCTTGAGGGAATGGGATATCCAAAGCTTCTCCATCAAATTCTTCAACTTCAATATTTTCTTGATCACTTAAATATTCATCATCATCACCTTCTTCAACAATTATTATGTTATGCAGTACACAGCAGGCAAGTATTACCTATAATCCAAAAAAGGAAAATGTATTATCATAACTGATAAATGACTAAATAAAATTACCTGAAAAATTTTTTCTATGTCCATTATCTCAACAAATTTTAACCTGCGGAATCTACCTTTAAGGTGTCCATAAAACTGCTCAACGGGCATTCTTGTTGATGAGTGTTTATAATTAAAATCACGCTGATTTTCTGTTAGGCGCCCATTATCTTTGAAAGGTGGTATTAACCATGATAAATTAGGATAAGCGCTATCATCCAAAAGAAACGTTTCTTTCGGAAAAAAATATTCAATTCCTCTGGTTTCTACTGCTTCAAAAATATCTGATTTTCTTAGCATTCTGGCATCGTGCATACTTCCAGGGTAACCACAGGTAACGTGTAAAATTTTTCGTTTGTGATCTACAATAGTTTGCATAAGAACAGAATGAAACCCCTTTCTATTCACATAATCTTCTTGATTGTTTATTGGTTTTAATATAGGTACATGGGATCCATCTATTGCTCCCAGTACTCCTGGTATACCTTTTTTATTTTTAAATCCATTAACTGTGGAATCAATGTCACTATCAGTTGGCCATTTAATGTAAAAACTTTTTAAGGAATTCAGCCAAGACATTACTCATATGACTACACGAAATACTGAACTTTCACTGACACTGAAGCGGTCACTAATTGTTCTGAAGGGTTCTTTATTTGATAAATACCACAGAGTTATTAAAATTTGATCTTTATAACTTATTAAATTTGTACCTCCATGTAAAGATTGTGAAAATGTGGAACTGTACTGTACACATAACATTTCAACTGTAGAACGTCTTAAACGAAAATTATTCTTAAAATCAATGTCAGTATATCTTGAAACAACTTCTGTTACAAAATCCTGTATTTTGTTCTTCTGCTGAACTACCTCTTTTTTATCTGACCTTAATTTGTTTAATAAAGCAGTTTCAGTATCAGAATCACTGCTGCTGTTTAAAAGAATTTTATGAAATGTCTCATCTTCACTTTCATCACTAGTAGATAGCTCATTTATTAAACAATCATATATTAGCATATTGTATGAATCCTATAAACATTTTTTTTTTATTAGAGGCTTTTCAATTGCGAAAATCAAAAAACTTACCATCTTGTATCTCATGTTCACTTAAAAGTTTAGGTTAGGCGTTAAACGTCAGAAAGTGCAAAAGTAACAGTACATAAACACTTGCTGCACTTTCTGTTCCAAGAGAAATGCACCGTACGTATCACGTACATGTACAGCAATGTAACACGGTGCTTCACTGGAATACGGCCAATGTATTTCAAGTTTATTGAAATTCCTAAAACACTATAAGCGAATTTTAGCGACGAACAATTATTCTTACATTTTTAACGCGGTTTATGTTATGACGTCATTAAAAACGATATTCGCCAAAGTGGGCTATTCCATCGCATGTTATTGTGAACTGTCAATCAATCAATTTATTGGGGTTGTTTTCATATTTAATTGAAAATGAATGCAGAAATGGCTATTATCGTAGCAAATGAAATCGTATTTGACGATGACAGTATTATAATAGAGAGATTGTTACAAAATATTAACAAAATATCATCTAACATAACCTATTTTCACGAACAACTTAAAACACTCTTCTTAACCATCATCCAATAGTTCCACAAACCGCGTTCAAAATATATAACAATGACGTCACGTGTTTGTCATTTAGTTCCATAACCACCATATGAGTCGATTCTGCTC
Source organism: Dorcus parallelipipedus (assembly GCA_958336345.1). Taxonomy (NCBI): domain Eukaryota; kingdom Metazoa; phylum Arthropoda; class Insecta; order Coleoptera; family Lucanidae; genus Dorcus; species Dorcus parallelipipedus. The sequence continues at coordinate 32,490,341 of OY284476.1, forward strand.
GTATCTGTAGCAACCGTAAGATCTGTAAATGTGTAACTCATTTATTAAAATATGGAATTTTGAAGTTCTTTGGAGGGTATGACTTCTCCTAGGTTCCTAGGATTACTCGTAAGTCTCTGTGATAATATCTTATAGACGTACAAGAAATCGTATCATACGAAGAACTTCAAAATTCCACCTATTAATAATTGATTTACAGGCTTACAGATCTTACGGTTGCTACAGATATGAGCAGAATCGCTCTAATAACCTGATTCGTCGCTAAAATTCGCTTTATTTTCCCGCTACTGGCGATTCCTGGCTACTGAAGCGCCATTTTCTGGCGACAGTAGAAGCGAATTTTAGCGACGAACAATTATTCCTACATTTTTAACGCGGTTTATGTTATGACGTCATTAAAAACGATATTCGCCAAAGTGGGCTATTCCATCGCATGTTATTGTGAACTGTCAATCAATCAATTTATTGAGGTTGTTTTCATATTTAAGTGAAAATGAATGTAGAAATGGCTATTATCGTAGCAAATGAAATCGTATTTGACGATAACAGTACTACCGAGTGACTTTTAATGATTGAAGCAAATTAATATGTTGGGAACACTGAGGAATTGGCATTATTTGAAAGTTCGTTAATTTTGCGGGAATGCGTAGCTATAGGTTAGAGTTGATGTTTACATTGATGATGAAAACTGTTTAACAGATTATTATTATTATTCAAGACCTGGAAATGTTATCCCCTTTGCGTAAGCAGCACCGAATCCTTTGAGATAAGTTATTGAAGACATTATTAACGTTTTAGGTTCTCCGATATTTGCAATTGCCTCTTCAATTGCCTGCTGCACAATTCATCCAAATTGTTTAATACGTATTCTGAACACCACATTATTGAAATGAGGAAATAAGAAGTCCAAATTTAATTGAATATTAGAGCACATCTTCAAGCCCCTCTTTGCTTAAGCAGTACCGAATCCTTTGAAATATGTTATTGAAAACATTAACGTTTTAGGTTGTCCGATATTTACAATTGCCTGCTGCAATTCTTCCAAATTGTTTAATACGTATTCTAAACATCAAATTATTGAAATAAGGAAGTAAGAAGTCCGGATTTAATTGAATATTAGAGCAACTAGGCCACCAACCAGCACTGATTAAACATCCTGGGAAAAACTCCTCTAAATAATTTATTGTGGTTCGTGCTGTGAAAGTAGCTATTTGCTATTTCAGTGTCGTCTAACTGGTTTATAAATGGATTCAATATAAGTCTCTGATATCTATAGGCGTTCATTGTTTCCCGGAAGAATATTGGTTCAATAATTCTTCTCCAAGACATTGCCAACCAAACACCAATTTTAAGTGGATGTAGTGCCTTTACATCAATCACATTAAAGGGATTATGTTCTGACCAAGTCCTGAAATTTTGTGAATTGATAAACCCAGAGAGATGAAACCAGGCTTTATCAGAAAAGAAAGTTGTATCTTGTTGGTCACTATTATTTAGCAGATTATTGTTATACCACTGACAAAACTGAATTTGTTGAAGAAAATCGAGTGGGTGAAGTTGTCGAACCATTGAAAATTTGTATGCGAGACAAAAGTGCTCGAGGAGTGAATAAAGCAAGCACGGAGGAATTACCGAACACAGCAATAGTGGGGCGACCAGTGAATTTTCCTTTTTCTACATTATTGGTTTGCAAGAAACGTTCATTTATTAACTGATTTTGAAGTGAACTAACTTTAAAGTGAATAGAGAGACTCGTAAAAGGAATGATGTTTTGGAACTAAAATTAACATCTCAAAATACGTATGAAATCACATGAAACTGATAACTGATTTAGAAAACCAGCTTGATCAGTACGGTGTGCGGGAGGGGAAATTCAATCACTTCCTCATCACTGGTCGCCAACTGAATAACTGTAAATGGAATGCAATCAACGATTTTTAAGTGAATTTGAATCGATTCGTGTTCGTTGTAAATGAAGGACGGCTATTCTAAAACAGTGTTGTGAAAAGAGGCAAAACTCAATTTGTTGTTCAGTTGAGACTGAGCACTCATTTCTGCTGAATGAAGTTCACTCATCATAACATGGTCCAGTCAGGTAGCGGAGAAGTTACGCTACAAGAAATGGCGACCCCTCCAACTCATCAACTTATGAGAGGTCGCATTCAGCAGAAATTTGGTCAACAGTTGCACAACTTTCGGGTCTGCTGAATGTGCCCATTTTCATTTTGTACTCCGCTTCGAAAATAAGCCATTACTAAAAATGTATTTTATTCTGTGCTCAAAACCATTTTGGTAATAAATTGAGATAATTAAATATCTGATTTATTTGGTTTTCTTGATTCGACAATAAACGAATTTATTTGAGTTTGACAATCTAGTGCACTAACCTAAATTTTGTTTGTTTTGCTTTGCGCAGCAATGCTGCAATTATTGTCTTTCGGCATATAAGCCATTCCAGACAGTCACGAAGATTTTTATAGCTGGGTCAAAGTCATAAACACCACAAACATCCATGGTTAATAGCAGGATTCGAACCTGCGCCGCCGAGAGACACGACTTGCAAAGTCGGCTAGGCTACCGCTGCGCCAATCGGCGACCCAACCTAAATTTTGAATTTTTGAATTTGAAAATCCAGCACAACAACACAAACATTGAAAAGTGTTGCCAATCTAATAAAATAATTCTCAATCATTAAAAGTCACTCGGTATAATAGAGAGATTGTTACAAAATATTAACAAAATATCATCTAACATAACCTATCTTCTAAATTCAAACTGTTAAAACTTAAAACACTCTTCTTAACCATCATCCAATAGTTCCACAAACCGCGTTCAAAATATATAACAATGACGTCACGTGTTTGTCGATAAAGTATTTAGTTCCATAACCACTATAACCTGATTCGTCGCTAAAATTCGCTTTTGGTGCTTTCGTTCGTGCCAATGATTACTAATCATGAAAACTGGATTAGCTTTGTGTACATTTATTTATAACTTTTATGAATTGATTCTATAAAAAACGAAGGAATGAAACTCATATCACACATATTACATAAAATGAACGGAAGAAAGTTACGAATAAATGTACACAAAGTGAATCTAGTTTTTATGATTAGTAATCATTGGCACGAACGAAAGCACTGGTATTACCGTTTTCGATTCACTTGCATCGATTGCACTCAGTGTATTTGCATCTTCTTTTAACCTCATGTAATAACACGAGATGAAGATATTCTGAGTGCGCACTAGTCGGGTCAATCGAAAACGCTACATAATTAAACTAGGTATCCGGTCACCCTGGTGACCCTGCCCCTGTTTGACAGTTCTTGAAAGCAGCACTTGTGAGGTTATGATAAGCGCAGAAAATTAAATTTTTGCAAGTCAAGTATAAAAAAATATATTTTAATGAAATGTTAATAAATCAATGAAATAAATTCGAAACAGTGAAATCATTAAATAGTTTCGTTGCGCAGTGGTAACGATATTATTAATACCAGAAATAACAAAATGTCAGAGCATTACAAAATTGGTCAAAGAGTAGAAGTAGCTGGAAAAGATGTACAAGGAACTATTGCATTTTATGGACCCACACAATTTGCGTCTGGCAGATGGATTGGATTGATATTAGACGAACCTAAAGGTAAAAATAATGGTACTGTACGTGATAACACATATTTCCAGGTAAGCGATATTAATTTTTATTGACTACGCATCACATTAACATGACAGCATTCTTGAGTAGTGATGTTATAAAATTGCAAAATTTCAGTGTGAAGAAAATTACGGAATGTTTGTAAGAGTTTCTCAAGTGATTCCTTTAGATGAGCAAGGTAGACGGATTGAGATTAAAGAGAAACTATCATCAGAAGACAGCCCAGCATTAAGAATGCGAGGTCGACCGAGCACGTAAGTCTCAAAAATTTTTATAATGAATCATTGTTAATGCATAAAAAATTTTTGCTTCTTAATCGATAGAGTCGGAACAAAACCTAAACCTACCACGTAAGTTTGCATTTCATTTTTTATTTTGCACATTGCACTTACATAACGTTTACTTATTTACTGCTGCATGGAAAGTGTGCGCAGAAAAACATCTCCGCAAAAGAGGCCTCCTAGCTTATCTGCATCAAGGTATCTGATTTTTAACTTTAATATACTGCTTTGGTAAATATTTAATTTGACATCATGTTATAATGTGTGCGACAGGGAACGCACTAGAAATATAAAGAGAGAAATTTGACTAATCACTTCCACTTGTTTTCGAAGCCGGCTATTGCCCGCCTTGCTGGGCTGTTGGCAATTAGTTCTCCACGAACCTAATTGAAGCAAACTTGCGATCTACAGTACCCAAATTTCCGATTCTGTATGTCAATTGTCTTGTCAGTTATTTCTAAGTAGATACAGTTGCGACCAAAAAAATGGAAACACCAAGATAAATCTATTAATAGTCTGATATTAAACGTTGAAGGCACCACGGGCGTTAAAATTATATGCCCTCGGTCGGCGGACACCCCTCAAGCGGAAGGCCCTTGGGTTGTACAGGGTGGTTCAATTTCGATGTCTCTTGTGGACATCTCTGTAACTATAAGAGATAGAAAAAAATTAGTGGCCAAGTCTCGATCTCTTTTTTAGAAATAAAATCAATAGACTAAACAAAAATTGGCTTTCTTTTGCTTTCGAGTTATAGGCAAAAATTGAAATCATAGTAGGCCGGTGGCATTGCCTACTATGATTTCCATTTAAAAAAATACGTGCATATATGCCATAAAGGTTGGCCATGAAAATTAAAACTCATGTCGTAGCTTGGCATGTAACACATGCCAAAACTGAGAATTTAAAGTAAATGAATGGAGCTAAGACATAAATTTTCTTTTCCACAGCCAGCCCTTATGGCATTTAAAAAAAAAACAATATAACTTTATATTATAACTCGAAAATTTTATTAAATATCAAGAAACCAGCTACACCACTGAATTGTATTCAAAAAAGTGTCCTAATAATGTCAAAACAGTTTTTTAGTATCTATAAAAATAAACGAGATATGCGCGATTAACGAAAAGTCGAAAATGTCAATTTTTGCCTATAACTCGAAAACAAAAGAAAACCAATTTTTGTTTAGTCTATTGATTTTATTTCTAAAAAAGAGATCGAGACTTGGCCACTAATTTTTTTCTATCTCTTATAGTTACAGAGATGTCCACAAGAGACATCGAAATTGATCCATCCTGTACAACCCAAGGGCCTTCCGCTTGAGGGGTGTCCGCCGACCGAGGGCATATAATTTTAACGCCCGTGGTGCCTTCAACGTTTAATATCAGACTATTAATAGATTTATCTTGGTGTTTCCATTTTTTTTTGGTCGCAACTGTATCTACTTAGAAATAGAGATTTTTTTTCTGTTTTCAAAAATACATACTTTGTTGGGTTTGTTTGTTACAATTAATGGAATAAAAACCCCTTTTTTATTATTCTTGGGTGCATTCTATTCTTAGTAGGCTGGTTTCAACAAAGGCCGACAATTATTTTGTTTGTTTTTATTAAATATCAACTCTTGTTCAAATATTTTGACAGTTGCAACGGCATTAAGAGAACGAAAGATAGAACGAGCATCCTCTAAACATGTATCGTATCCACGTATCCAATCGTAATCGTGTATCATGATCAGCCAAGTGTGGAGGTGTTGCCGTGATGCATCCCCGTAACGTTTCTTTGTATCATTTGGAACGCGGAAACGATACAACTATGTCACACTTGGAGTCGGAATTTCACCGAAACATCAAACTTTGGATGGACAGGTAGCAGCAGCTAATTTACAGTGACAAACGTGCAACGTCGAACAGTCGCTACAGTTGCATCAAGTCGGAAAGTAAACGCACACACAAATATAACAAAACGGATGCGAGACGCAATTAAATGTGAGTGCATCATTTTTGCGTATCATATCCGATCATCCGATCATGATCGGATACGCAGATACGTCACATGTTTGGACGCACCATTAGAGTCACAAAGATTACAACAATACTGATACCATGTGGTTTGGGTCAAATTCGAAATTATGTAACTTAATTTAATATACATATAAGTTTAAAACACATTTTTTTCGATCAAATATGCATTTCATGGAATAATGAACTAAATTATATGTATAAATTAAAAACATCTTAAAAATAAGAAAGTATTGCAGAAAAGTTAAAGGATATTGAAATGTAAGTTGATAATAAACACAACTCTTGATATATATTACACTAAGGCCCGGTTTTTCGATCTCAGTTTAACTTTAAACTTCAGTTTATTCCTATAGAAGCAATGAGAATAAACTGAAGTTTAAAGTTAAACTGAGATCGAAAAACCGGGGCTAAGTAACTTAAAATCCAGAAAATAATATCAAAATAAAATCGCAATTTAAACACTGCCGCGCTAAAATACTCAGCCAACCCAGGTGCTAACTTTCTTTCTATCTCTTATGTTCATCGCAATACCTCTCACTCTTGTGCTACCCAATCATCAAATCTTGGTTAATATTTAATAAAAGCAAAAGAAAATTGTCGGCTCTTGTTGAAACTAGCCTACTAAGAAAAGAATGCACCAAAAATAATAAAAAAGGCGTTTCATTCTATTAACTGTAAGAAATAAACCCAATAAACTATATATTTTTGAAAATAGAAAAAAATCTCTATTTAATGGTGACATTTGCCTACTATGATTTCAATTTAAAAAAATATAACTTTATGCTGTAACTCGAAAATTTAATTAAATATCAAAAAACCAACTACACCACTGAATTGTATTCCAAAAAGTGTCTTAATAATGTCAAAACAGTTTTTTAATATCTGCAAAAATAAACGAGATATGACTGATTGACGAAAAGTCGAAAATCTGAATTTGAGCTTATAACTCGAAAACAAAAGAAGATAGCCAATTTTTGTTTAGTCTATTGACTTTATCTCTAAAAAAGAGATCGAGACTTGGCCACTAGTTTTCTTCTATCTCTTATAGTTACAGAGATGCCCATAAGAGACATTGAAATTGAACCAGCCTGTACACTGCCAACCTCGGACATTATAAACCTTATAACATGTGTACAAAAAGTTTTCCCATCTAGTGTGTTGCTCTCATTTTTTCGCATAATAGTAGTTTATGTATCAAGTACGCAAAATAAGGTTTTAGGGGACGAATCGTAATTAAGGACGAGGCGACGAAGGAGCCGAGTCCTTAATGAGATGAGTCTCCTAAAACCATTTTGCTTACGTGGTACATACAATATTTTTTGGTACACGCTCGCCAAATCACCAACATTAATGTTAAATAGCTAGAATTTCGAATTAGCAAGTCTAAATTTTCCCTCTCATCAAACATGGCAATGATCGGTAATCATAGCAACGAGTTGAATTTTATACTTACTTACTTGATTTATTTCATTGAAACTTGCTAAAAAAATCCGCTAAAGTGTTGCCATGGCAGCTTTAAGTACTAGGTCGCTAAAAATTTTTAGCGGATTCTAAGTGTTGCTATGACGATTGAGGTTGCTAAAGATTCGTTTTTCGTTCTGAAAATAGTCTCCTAGCGACCATTTTGCAGAGCGTGTACCAAAAAAGATTTTTCTTCTAATGTGAAAACCATTGTAAAATCAAATCAATAAAACAATTTTTTTAAAGTTATGTTTGTTTACTTGGCTGTTTAGGGTACGAATCAAGTAAGGAACATACGTGAACATGCGAAAAAATGAGAGCAACACACTAGATAGGAAAACTTTTTGTACACTTGTTAACATCCTTGGTACTTTAATAGAGAGTTTGCACCACCCCATTTTTACATTATAAATGCAATCGTTATAAATTAGAAAATGTAATTATTGATTGAAAACGAACAGAAAAGCACAAAATTTAAAAAATGTACGCCTAACTTTCGATAATTTTTCAATACTCTGCTTCTTCTGTTCATTCTCAAGCAATAATTACATTTTTAAATTTATAACGACTGTAAGAATGGAGTAGCGCAAACTCTGTAACAATTGATCTATTAAAATTGTGAATTTATGAATTAAATCAGAAATGTCTTAGAACTCAAAAAGTGTTAAATATGGATGTAGGGAATGCTAATACAGTCCGATGCAGCATTTAATTGCACATATGTACGTTGGTGTACTCAAATGTTGGTTGTATCATTTGAAAAAAATTAATCTTTCAGTGTTTGAATATCTTCGAATGGAGTGGTAAATTTTAGACATCCCGTAGCTTAATAGGTAAATTATAACGTATGATTCAATAAATTACAACGCTGTTTCGTTAGAGTCAGTTAACTTGCCCCCCCCCCCCGTAACGTTTTTCAAAGTTTTCTTGCACCAAATGATTACCCTTATGCACCACCAAAATAAATTTTTGCACCCTTCAGGAGAGAAACTGCAGACACATTTCACCGTGAGGGGCCAAGTTAACCGTAGCCCCCCCAGTGAAGATTTTCGAAGTTTTTTTGGTGCACCTTGTTTCACCTCTAATGCACCCTTATGCACCACCTTTTTTAACTTTTGCACCGCTCAAATAGCTGAGAAAAAAAAACAAAATAGAAAATCAGCTAGCCCCCCCAGTGAAAATTTTCGAAGTTATTTGGTGCACCTTATTGCACCCCTAATGCACCCTTATGCACCACCTTTTTTAACTTTTGCACCGCTCAAATAGTTTGTAAGTTTATTTTTGATATTCTGATCTTGTAATTAAGTATCACACGTTTAATGGTGCCTATTAAATTAAAATGTTATGGCTTAGTCCAATAAAAAATTCTAAAAGTGACCCCACGAAAAATACCACCATACAAAAATATACACCAATAAACTGCTAGAATTAAATGATTTTTATCACTATGTACTTATGATTCGCAAAAATATACAGGGTCTCCTAAATAGAGTGACCTATTAAAAGTTTTCGGGGAAGGGAATATACAAGAATTCTGAAAATTAGTACACTGCCCTAAAGGAAAGCGATCTTTCAGATTAAAATATTTTCACTTTTATATCACTTCTGGTTATACCGGAAGTCGCCGTTAACTTTCTTATTTTAATGGAATGCTATACTTCTTATTACAAATTCTGATTCTACACATTATTCTAAATAAAAAATGTTAAGTCTTACCTATACCTAAATGTAACCGATTTTGAGATATCTTCAAATTTATTTAAAAAATAGTTTTGTTGACCTTTCATTCAAGACAATGTATTTACGCCAATTTCAAATTTAAAGATTGAAGTGACATCTCGTTTAAAAGTATAATGTTCAGACTTTCAAATCATATCCTAATTATCCCTGAAAAATTCATAGGGTGGTCACAATATGGTGTCGAAGATCATTATGTTTAGCTGCCCAAAACTCAATTTTTGTAAATGGAACACCCTGTATATTTTTAGATCATGAGATGCAGTATCAAATTCTACATCGAATGGTATGGGCATTCCCTATACCTATATCTTTTAGTTTTCTTATTATCAATGATTGTTTATTTTATTCTGTTAATTAATGGAATGAATGCACTTATTCGTAGCAAGCTTTGAAAAAAGAAGCAGATATTGAACTGTTACTTTTTAAGAAATAAATAATTGCTAACCATAACATTATTTTGACGTACATCATAGAATAAAGCTATTAGGTAAATTCCTACCGTAAGTTTACCATTTTCATATACGAGCGTCTTTAAAAATTAAGCATGCTTTGAAAAACAATTTTTTGTCAATTTAACGTTTTTATTAAACAACTAAAGCAATACTTACAATTGGTAAAGTGGTAAAAATAATAATGAATAATTTTATTTATTCTAATAAACAGTTTATTTTTTTTCGGTACTCTGGAATTCTTATCGGTAAATTTGGGAAACGAGGATTTATTATTTCTGACAACAAGCAATCGAAATAAAACATTTCCAAATGTTTTCTCATTTTGTTTTCGCAGAAATCATCATATCTTTTTCTGGCATACAATTTGTAATGAAAAAGTTATTGTATTGTAAATAAGTATGTACAGTCAGATAATAAAAAAATGTTAAGCTCCTTCCACTCGTTTGTCCGCCTGTTCGGTATAGTTCTATCACACTCTATGGGAGAGACGTCTTTTTATTACCTGACTGTACATACATACTGTGTGATTCCAAAATGGCGAATAAGCTTTCCAGTACGTTACTTCAGAGGGTACTAGTAAAATGTTAAAAAGACTCTAAACACAATTTTTTTGTTTTGAGCAATTTTTGTAAGTTTAATTGTTATTCAAGTTAATAATTTAATGAGTTCCTTCTTCAATTTTCTATGGAACAAACAATAAGTGCAATAAACTTTACGTATTGAAGCTTTACTGTGAATTCTAAGAAGTTAAAACAAAAATTTGACTTCTTAAATTTTGAATTTTGAATTTTTTTAACATTTTACTGGTACTCTCTTAAGTGTTTAGAAAAGCGTACTGGAGAGCTTATTTGCCATTTTAGAATCACCTTATACATTCCATGTAACTGCATATTAACCTTTTCAACAAGCATTCCAAGCGGTGTCCAAAAAATAAAATAACATTTCGTTTTATTGGTAACGTGAAGCCATCCTTGCACTTGACAATAGTAATTATGAGACGCTTTTGGTTTAAATATACAGTGAAACTTGCTCTGGTTATAACGAGAACTCTGTTATAACGAGGAAATTGAAAAGTCGATATGGTAAGTTACATATTGTAACGATTTTACGGGTTCTATTAATTTTTATTTTTAAACAAAACACGAAATAGTTAATAACTGATATATTTAAAAGCAAACTAATTAACACTAACTAATTGTAAACAAACTTCTTTAAATGGAAGGGAAACAATATACCTTCCAGACGCATTTCGTGACACAGTTGATGAGTAATGATTTTCGACACTTAACTCCTCCTCGGAAGGGGGGCATTTGTTAGATAATTCTTCGATTTCCCAAAATTGTTTTAAAGTTGTATGCAATTCATCGTTCAAACTAGTAAACAAAGAAGCAAAGGTTCTACTAGGTCGCGAGGTTGTTGGTCCTGTTACAACGTAACCAAATATAGTATTTATGGCAGAAGGTTCATTACAATTTGAGCTATGTACTACACCTAGCTTCTTTAATCTTGCGTACACATCGGCACCTAACAAAATATCAACACCCTGTGGAGTTGCGAACTGAGGATCAGCCAAGGTCAAATGTGATAGATGAGTCCACTCCTGTGTGTCAAAGGAATATGTCGGCAGAAGACCTGTTATATGTGGGATCAAGTGTAGCTGCACGGGAACCTTCGATGAGAGTGAGAACTTATTATGCAATAGGTGAAACCCTTCGACAAATGTGCACTTGAATCATTGATACTACTAACCCTTAATTTATATGGGGTATAACGAGCTCCTAGTTCACGGAAACATTTTTCGGTTATAAAACTTCCCTGACTTGCACTATCTAGCACCGCACGTACAGTTTTGTAGTTTCCCTGACTGTCAGTGAGTTTTATCAAAGCTGTAGCTAACAATACACCACCCCCTGAAGGTGATACCGTTGTTAATGTTACCGAATTCGAACATGAGGCATTGGATTCCTCACGAGGAGACGTGTCAGTTATGGCTGATGCAGGTTTTTGTTCGAAATGTAAGAGTGTATGGTGTTTGGCCTTGCAAACATGGCACGTCCCTGATGGACAGGCACTCAAACGATGATTACTTTTCAAACAGTTAATACACAATTTGTTCGCCTTAATTAAACCAAAACGATCGTGTGGGTTTTTTTCTAACAATTGTGGCCATTTATGTATTGTATGCTCTCTTTTACAAATAAAGCAACTTTCGGTACGACCCTCGCTTGTATTTGCTTCAGTCAAAAATACTGCCTTTGAAGGTTTCTCATATTTTATAGAATGCGGTTTGTTGGGTTGAACCTTTCGATCGAAAGAAATGTTTGGAACCGACTCTAATATGTTACATTGACTCTCGATGAATTGTTCCAGCTGCGAAAAAGTAGGAATGTCATTCTTAAGTGCCCTAACAGTGGTTTCAAAAAACTGAGTTTGAAAATCGATTCTATCTAAAAGAAGATTAAACCATAAAAAATCTTCCATGTTACTAGATAGATTTAGAGCTAAAAGTGCAGAGCGATTTTCTCTGAATTTGTCTAGCAAGCTTCGAAGACCGCTTGCTGACTCCGATTGTAACTTTTTGAGAGAATTTATTTGATTCCAATAGTAGGAAGCTAATTTACATTTGTTTTCATAACGCTCAGTCAGCACATTGTATGCAACAGGATAGTTTTCGTCAGTACTAGAGCCTTAACCATGTTTAATGGTTCATCTGTTAAACAACTTACCAAATATTGAAATTTATCAATTTTCGACATTGCATTATTGTTGTGAATAGCTGTATTGAAACACTGAATGAATGACGTCCAGTTACTAAACTTTCCGTCGAACGTTTTCAGAGAAATTTTTGGAAGACGAATTCCATTTTGGTTATGATTCGAAGTAGATAAATTGCTACTTTGCGTTTCATTGGGGAATAACGTGAAGTATGCATCCTCAATTGAGTAAAACATCTCATCAGCTTTTTTGCGGACTGCGTCTTCAGCGTCAAAATCGGCGTCGGCTTGACCCGCCATTAATGTCTGTAAATGCGCTTGTGATTCGTGAAACTTTTCATAAATTGTCGCTATGCGAGTATAACGTCTAGCAAACCATAGACAAAATAGATGTTCAACGGTTATTGCGCATTTAAAACAGTATTAAGGTTTTTCCCAAGTCGTCTAGAGGCGCTGCTAAAAGTGGTGGTTGTCAAAGATCAACGATTACCTACAATACCGACTGGTGATTTTGTGGTGTACAGAAATTGTTACACGCTGAACAATAGTTTTAAAAGCACGTGTTCATTTTGTGTAAAGTTGAACAATTTCGTTATTATTAAACCTGGACATTTTGTAAGTATTAATTAGCTTGTCCAGTAGAATCCACTAACAAAGTAAAAAATGAGGCATTCCATTTTAAAAAAATAGAGCTTTATATCATCACTTTCTATAAGAACATAGAAGAAGAAATAGTTTTTTAATAGCAATATCTTATTTTGATGCAGTAAAAGGTTAGCCTCTATTATCTTGTCTTTTTATATTTTCGAGTCAGATCAAGCTAATACTTGTCCGTTAAGTATTACTTAACCCAATCATTAACTATGCCTCTTTAATCCATAAACATGTAATTAGTCAGGTAGAACACACTATGGTGCACACAATCGAATTATTTGTACAATTAACTATATTTGTAAATTACATTTATACATTATTTTTATAGAAAAATATTAAATGACCGTTTCAGTTATTTATAGTTTGTTTTCAAAGTGCAAAACCTACCGAAAATTTGCCGAATCTCTAAAGATTCGGCGAGGTTCATAGGCCCGGGATTTCAGTCACAGATTAACTTAACTTTTAATTTATTTCCTTGGCCACAATTATGAAAATAATTGTTCCTATAGGAATAAACTGAAGATTAAAGTTAAACTGTGACTGAAATACCGGGCTTAAGTGATCGAAAATCCGAGCTTAGTTACGCATTTGAATTTGAATTGCGCGCGATTCTTGAAGAAACTTTTTCCCAAGTTGTGTGAGGGCGCTTTTGCTGTTGTCTATATCAACGTTTGAGATAGACATCTATTCTTCTTTTGTCTATGTAGCAAACAAAGACCGAAACGACGTTTCCTCTAACGCTGAACGCGCAACTTCGTAAGTTTCAGTTATTTGATTTAAATAGTTAGCGCGAAAAGCACGAACTTCTTTGATTTTTGTCGCCATGGTTAAAAAGGCAGCCAAAAAGAAAAAGTATACCAAATAATCGAGAAAAATGCAACTGCGGCGTACAGTCAATTTTGTCAACGTAATGACAATACCATCAAAATATTACGACGATGATTCGCGTAATATAATTTACCTGCTGTAGGCTTAAATGAAAAATATTTCCGAGCAAAGCCCGCTTTCCAAAAGAAAGGGCCCTAAATTCAAGCGAAAAAGTTCAAACAAACGAACACGTAGTTATCGTGCAAAATGACGGCTAAAACGCTTGCTCCGGCAATAATGGCCAAGCATAGGCGTGCTTCTTGTTGCAGCTTACGAAAACGAAACGATACGATAACGAAATCTCAATGATATCAATGCGACATGTATTTGGCAAATGCGCTACGAACAATCGAATAGTACGACAAGTTTTGAAGTTTATAACGAAAACGACAATTTAACGCAAGGAAAATGGCGGATAGGAATGCTCGCTTCTCGAAATGTGAATGACTCGCACCCTAAACTCGTAGACACGTGTCCATACAAGCTGCCATATTTATACGAATTTATATAGTGGACGGTATATCAGTATAACCACAGTCTACACACAGTCTGTTCATTTGGCGTCGGTACCTTTGATCTTTGTGTCTTCAATGTAACCACTGCGCGTTCTTCCGCGAGTTGATTCTTACGTGGCGCAAACAATTTAAATTTAAAATCTTGCAGTATTTGCAGTTGCCCGAACCAAGCCGGTAAACCAAACTACGAATAGAAGCAGCGAAACTAGTGTTGTTCTTATCGATATTTACGTCGAATCGATTCAACATCGATTTTCAGCTAAAAAAATCGATAACATCGATTCGAATCGGTATTTGTTTGTTTCTGTTGTAAAATTTCAGTGAATCAAAAACAAATTCCTAATAATATTTAAAGTGTGAACACGGTATTCATAAAAATAGAATAACAATGATAGTGACAGAATAATTACTTTTTACAATAAAATATTAATAAAGTAAAGCAATCACATAGAAAAATTTATTTGTTTTGCTTTTTCGTGAAGCATCTTTGCCTCTTGCAGTCGGAAGTCATGTTGTTTTCTTAACTTAGATTGATCAGATCGACATATAAGAAAAAAATTACGATACGTAACAAATAGGTACAAGCAATGAGTATAGATCTAACTAAAGTTCATTCTATATGTACTTACATGCCGATCGCATAGATAGTTAAGAAAGTATACGACGAAATGATATAACAGAACCCGCAAGGCCGTTTCACGGAAGTTAGAAGGAGATAGGCTATATAAAAGTTCTTTGACTTATATAGTATATAGTATGTATAGTATGTAGCATATAGTAAAAAAATGAACTGTAAATCTTATAGGTATGTATACTCACTGCACTGGCATAACGCATATAAAGCATCGAACACATATATGCATCAAAACAATTTTGAAATTATAGGTCTGTTCCTGCAACGTTCTGGACTAGTTTGAAACTGTCAAATATATTCGCCCATCGAATTAATCACCGCTTTCAAGAACTACCTTAAATGTGAAATTTTGATCGGCGCATGCTTCTGACGGTTTCGAACCAGTCAGGGAGTGCTGCAGGAACAGACCTTATATTTGGTCTTTTTATTTGTTATAATACAGGACAGGTTAAAGTGAGAAATGTTAAATGTTGAGGATAAAAAGGAATTTTAAAAATATCGATAAATCGAATATATGTTTTTAACGAATCGATGTTGAATCGATACATCGAATCGGTAAGAACAACACTAAGCGAGACTACTGTGCATTCTTCCCCGAGTTTCTAAGAATTTTGTACGCGAAACTAGCGCCAGTGAACAGACTGTATGTAGACTGTGGTATAACGGTAAAACATCCGTGCTCGAATGGACCAAAAATATGTTTGTGAAGGACCAGTAAGTTTACAGTTGCCTTGCGTTAATGGTTATGGAAGTAAAAAGGGGACTCACCGATTTGCCATCGCACTGATGTTAAATCTTCATTTGCTCTATTCACTGTGTACACAGGTTACGAAGTTTCTACGACGAGAAGCAACCCCATCGATGTTGTGGTGAATAATGGTCATAGATAAAGGAAGATAAAATCCACCACACTGTTTTTAGCGCCACAGGTGGTCGTTAGTTAAAGCTCAGTAATAGGTGGGAATTATTTAAATTTGAATGTTGACAACACTCGTATCTTCTATAACATTAAGGCGTCGTCATCCTACTTCAATACTACTCTATACTTTTCCAACCTTAAATTTTCAGTTTTAATAAAAAAGAAGTATGTAAGGTGGCAAAAGTAATATTGAGTGAGGATATCGAAGGAATGACGGCTCATAATGCTAAATTATTGTTTAATTTATTTAGTTATTGTTTAATTTTATTTAGTTTAACTTATTTAGTTGTATTAATCAGCGGAGAACTAGTGAAATGTAATAATTATTAAGAAAAATAATGACCTGCTTGAGGGTCTAATAGTCTCTGAGACTAATAGATAATAGTCTCCTTGTACCCAAGTGTGCTCGTTATTTTTTTATACACAAGAAATAATTTCACCAAGAAATTTCTTGTTCTGAATGTATGAATTAATAATCATGGCAACAGAAGGAGAAAGGAAAGATGTTTTCTTAAATTTGCTGTCATATGAATAAAACATAAACTCTTGTGTAATATATATTTAATAGGTCAAGTTATATGTATAGAGGCAGAGCATTCAAAGCTAACTAGTAATCTACAAATAAGAAAAGATATGCCATTGTGTAAACAACCAGTCTTCCTTTTAATCAAAACTTCTTAAATATTTCTGATGTACGAACAAGAATAAACTATACAATGTTTGATTTGCATACTTTTTGGCAACAAGAAATGATGTTGAGACAGTCTTCAAAATGTATTATGTATAACACAAATTCTGCATAAAATATCACTCATTTGACAAAGAACTGTGTACTCCTCCTAAGCAGCAGTTCATCTTTCCTGCAAAGACAAAGTAAATAAATCTATAAATGGAATAGTAACAATAACCCATTCTTATGTTATAAATGCAATAGTTATAAATTAAAAAATGTAATTATTGCTTTAAACAAGCAGAAAAAGCACAGTATTGAAAATTTAGGCGTACATTTTTAGAATTTTTTCTGTTCGTTTTCAAACAGTAATTAGACATTTTCTAATTTATAACAATTATTAGCTTATGACATTTTAGCAGTTTACAAAATATTCACTCGATATTCGAGGTAAAAATGTGAGTAAGAATGACTGCGTTTCAATGCAAGTAAGAGTGAAAATATAAATTAACCGCAGTGCATCGAGTTAATTTTCAGTAAGATAAATTTTTTTCATGATACTGATGTCTGACCTATTGACAAAATGTATTATTCTGTTATTACTTATATTACTGCTAATTATTTTTCATTTACTTAAGTAGAAACTAAAACTTTACCTTGTACATATAAAGACGGAACTGCACTGTATTTTAAATTTCTTGTTTGGTAAGAGCGATTTACACGAACAAGTTTTTCTTTTGAAGCGGCTTTAAAAGTGACACTAAAAGTACACCTACATGTATAAGTTTTTCTTGTAAATTCTCTTGCTTGTGTAAAACTGCCAACTTTAAAACGAATATAAATATAAACATGATAAGAAGCAAATAAGAACATAACATTTGAAAGTGGAAGGGACAGGACAGTCTTCCAGTGCCGCATTTAATTTCACAAACTATAAAGATACAAGCTTCTAATTGTCGGAATTAAAGGTTATAACAAATCACACGTTGTAAAGTTAAGTTGGTATATCGTGAAATCGGTAAATTGCGCTTGCGTAAACCGTCAACTTTTACAGAAACTTGTAGAAAATAGCGCTTGTTCCAGTTTTTCTGTAAAAGTTTTCTTGTACAAGTAAACTTTTAAGCAATTAGTTGTTTCTTTCTAATGCATGCAAATATTAGAGAGAGAAAACTTTTAATGTCACTTGCAAAGAAAAACTTGTTCGTGTAAATCGCCCTGTACAAGCAGGTCTTCAGTGAAATGTCTGCCACAAACCTTTTTGTTTGCATAGATACTTTCTATCGGTAAATGTATTAATTCTGGATTATTAATAATTTGCAACCATACTTGCAAACGGTTTCTGCCAGATTTTGGATGTGGAAAACGAAATCTTCATGACATTCTATCAACACATCCTAGTACATAACACTTCTGTATACCCATGGTCTCACCTATAACAATAGTTTTACTTTAATCCTTAAATGCAATACCTAGCCTAGGTTATAAATTATACTCTTAACACACAATCAGAGGAATTTCATCGAGCCTACATGCATATTTAATTTTAATTTACATACATACTTACTGGGCGCATAAAAAAGTTTCTGCTTCTTTAAATATACACGAATTTTTGCAAAAAGGTATTCCATACGACGCCCAGAATGCGAATTTGTCAATATGGTGGAACATGGGAATACCGTAACAGGTGCATCCGCTCAGGAAGCGAAGGTTAGATGTTGGATGTTGCGCGCGTAATTTAAATTACGCGACTGAAGTGCTTTAGTGGTCGTTAGCTGTACTATAACTTTGTAGCCGCTGTTGTCATTTAAGTTATCATACCGTGATAATGGTGGTAAAAAACGCATGTGTAAAAATGGAAATAAGGAGGGATATTACAAGGCAGCCAACAGGGTTGCTAACTTTATAAAAATAAAAATTCAAACTTTTGAACCGTGCGCGAACACGAGTTGATAGTTATATTTTATTTGAAAAGCTCCTTTTGAAATATCTCTGCTCCGTAAATTTCTAATTTTTACCTAAACTTGTTCCTTGAAAACTTTTGATGAACGGTTTACGTGAATAACCTTGTGTAAGTGCAATATCAGTATTGTCTTGTACTTGTCACACTATGTACGGTATTTGAAAAGGGCATACATTACATTTTTATGTGAAAATGATACATATTGTTACGTTATTCATTATTGAGAAATTAATTTGTTTATTTTTCAATAACGTACATGGTTAGTTTTATTAATATTAACCCCCCTTTATTATTTTAATTATTATTAACCGATTAAAAAATTTAAAAATAAATTTAAAAATTGTTCTTATATGGATTTTTATGTAGATTTCACATATACTAACAGTTTTGCAGTAGAGTTTCATATACAGCGCTCGCCAAAAAGTCGGCATCAAATGGGAAAAATTTTTATATCTGATTTTTCGAAAAAAACTTTTTACGGCAATAATTTGTGCTTGTCTGAAAACCTATTTAGCCCCTATTAGATATACCGAGTGATTTTTACCTATTGTTAGTTAGAAAATAGCGTTTTTCGATATTGCCAAAATCCTCAAATTGTTATTTCTTGGAAATTAATCAAAATTCCAACGAGATTTTTTTACTGTGTATTACTTTTAGCTTACTGAACAATCTCAAGGCCAGAAACGTTTTTTAACTTCCGCAAAAATTGAATTTTTCAACTTTAGAACTTTTCACAAAATGAAATTTAATTTTAAATTTCAAATAATTTTAGATGAAAACTTCAAAGATTTGTAATTGAAAAAAAAAAAAAATAGAGAAAGGTATTTATTGCTAAACATATTTTATTATTTACCGAAAAGTAATATTTGTACATAATCGCAACGTTTTTGATGAAATATGCTTTTGAGGAGAAATTATTTTTAATGATAATTAATAGGTGTTGGAATGTCTTCTAAAAATTCTAATCTACTCCTATTAATGGATTCCTATCACAAAAACCCCCTAAATGTTCTTTTACAACGACCTAAATGTGGAGAGTTATTCCTTATGTAGCTTACATAGTAAAGCCAATTAAATAGGCAGAAATATGAGACGGCTATGAATTGTTTTAGCGTCAAATAAAATTATGTAATTTCTTTTCATGTTTCACAATTCTTTTTGGGTTTTTGTGTTGAGAATTGTGAATCATGAAAAAAATTATAGAATTTTATTTGATGCCAAAACAAGTCATAGCCTCAATTGCCTGCTTAATTGGCTTGACCACGTACACTACATAAGGAATACTCCCCTCATTTAGGTCGTTGTAAAAGAATATTTAGGGAGTTTTTGTGACAGGAATTCATAGTTTTTCTTAACAAAAATTTGTGTTCCAGTAATAGCAACATTTTTGTTGAAATACCTTGGGATCACAATTTTCTTTAATGTACAAAATTTAATTGGTGTATGATGAATCACGAACTAAATTTACAATTAATACAACAATTGTTACAACAATTTTCAAACTTCAAAACTAAAATAACAGCAATATGTACGTATTTTTCTATGTGAGCATTTTTCGGTGTGAGCAATTTTCTGTGCGTGCAATTTTCCATACGGACATTTTTCAGTGTAGGCAATTTTCCGTGTGCACAATTTTCAGTGTGGGCAATTTTCTATGTAAACATTTATTGGTCACCGTTTTTATTATTCAGTTGAACTTGGTTACTTCTTACTTAGCTCAAGAATGTCGTTGGCAAGTAGCCGTCAGTCTCTAACCGGAAGTCGCACTTCATTAACAGGCAGCAGGCAGTCATTATCAGAGAGTAGAAGCCATTTAGCCTCGCCTAGCATTGAAAAACTACCTGAAGGTGAAATATCAAGTCAGATTCCGAAAAGAGCTTCATTTATAGAGGTGCGGCGATAGATACATACTATAAAGCTACAAAAATTTATTTATCACATTTTTTATGTTTTTTTATGTTATAGACTGGTTTTGTGGAAACTTTAAAACCACAATTTACGCCAGGTCAGGCTTTAACATCAACACCAATAACATCTGTTGAGGAAAAATTAACAAACATGCAATATCATCAAGAGCTGGAAAATAGAAATCAGCAAATAAAAGATATCATGGAGAAACTGGAAACGTTTAAAGTGAAACGTCAAGAGGACAAGGAAAAATTAAAAGATTATGATAAACTAAAGATTCAACTGGAGCAACTGATCGAATTCAAAGCAAAAATTATGGAGTCGCAAATTAGCCTTCAACGAGATTTACAGAAAGCTAAACAAGATGCCAAGGACGCTATTGAAGCGAAAGAGATACATGCTGAAGAAGTGGCCGATTTAGCTGATGCTGTAGAAATGGCTACTGTTGAAAAAGAAATGGCTGAGGAGAAAGCTGAAACCTTGCAACTAGAATTAGAGGTTTGCAAGGAAAAATTAGAAGAAGTCACTTTAGATTTGGAAATTTTAAAAACTGAAATGCAAAACAGAACTAATGGTACGTTTATTTTATTGTCACAATTATTGTTTGTGCTGTTTTTAATATATCAGGTTAAGTTTATAGATTAAATGAGGACCAATGAAATAAAACTTTTATCTAGAAAAAAATCTGTAAATCAATGTAAAATTACTTTAATTGAATTTATTAGATTTCATGTGATAATTTCAATTTTCTACTCTTCCTTTTTTTAATAGTAGCTTTAAATACGTATAAACTTTGTTCAAGGTGCATCAGATACAGGGACTGTGGCATCTGCTTTTGAAATAAAACAACTGGAACAACAGAACGCTCGTTTACGAGAAACACTAGTTAGAATGCGTGATTTGTCGGCTCATGATAAACATGAATATCAGAAACTGATGAAAGATATGGATCAGAAAAAATCAGAAATTGCAGAACTTGGAAGAACTAAAGAAAAATTAAGCTCCCGAGTTGAAGCAATGGAACAACAAATATCTGATTTGCAAGAACAGGTTTAAAAAAAATTAATTTAATATTTAGATTTTGCGCTTCTGTTTCAAGTTTTATGTACCTATATTGTTAATTTTTCAATGGAAATTATTTGATTATTTCTAAATACTTTAAGAAAAAATGATTTTAGGTGGATGCTGCACTTGGTGCTGAGGAAATGGTAGTAATTTTGGGTGAACAGAAGTTGACGTTAGAGGAAAAAGTTGTCAAATTAGAAGAAGAAGTTGCAGAATTGGAAGCATTGCAGGACATGAATGATCAGCTTGTTGAAAGCAATGCTGAATTAGAAATGGATTTAAGAGAAGAACTTGATTTAGCACATGCAGCAACAAGAGAGGTAACGGACAATAGTTTTTTTTTTGTTAAATTAAATTATTGTTGACTATTCCTTAAATTCTCTAGCTTATAACTCGTAAAATATTTGATTAATATTATGCATATGAGTCTGAAAATATCGTGAATAGCTTATAAAAAGGTAGCCTTCAAAATATGAACAAAAACCCTGTACCGGGTGGCCCAACGGTGTGTATTTCTTCTGTGGAGCCTATAGGAATAACAAGTAGAAAAAAAGAGATTAAGAAAATTATACTAGACATCACGCGGCAAATTTTAAAATTATTTTGAACTATACAGAGTGTTCCAGAAAATGGTGGTGTATCGAGAGAGAATTTTTTTAAATGGAACAACCTGTATAGTTTTACAAATTTAGATGTGCCGCGGAGATATGAATACAACAATATAAATATATATTGGTTTCACTCAGTTATTTTCGTAAAAAAAAGTTTTTTCTTCGAATATTCCTTAAAAATTTACAAATTTTGAACTTATGTTTCTGACTATGGAGATGACACAGATTTACGATAATATAACAAGATATTCTTAGGACTTTGGACTTTATGAAAATATGAAAAAAGTTAAAATATCTTTTAGCATTATACAGGGCAAACAGTACTTACGAAGCATTCAGTATCTCATTTTTTTTAAATTGAATAACCTATTTTTATTTCAGAAATGGGTACTTCTTAAACTTAGCTTTTTACTGATATCAGGTTATATACCTTTATTTTCAACTTTTGTTTTACTAGAATAATGTTGTTTTTACTACCATTATAAATTTTGGTTTTTAACCTTTTATTTTTTATAAATTATATATTATATATTTATAAATTATAACCATAAATTTGAAAGCTAAAAAATACATTTTTCTAAATAAATTTTCATTTCAATATTGTTAACTGTATCACAAATTCTTTAAACCGGACACTAAATAGCACACAAAACACGTCGCTGTCGAACGACGACGAAACGTTTGCGCTTTTGTGCGCTATTTAGTGTCCGGTTTAAAGAATTTTTGATACAATTTTCATCGGGCAAGAACCAACTTTAAATATTGTTAACCATGCAATAATGAGTAAATATTATATGGGAAACTTTTTTATTTTTGATTTCTCAGAGAAATTTATTCTTTATGAAAGTTCCTAGAGCTTCCCTTACTCAAAATGCAGATATCAAAATTCGAATACCTCTTGTCATATACCGAGGAAATAAAAATATTTGAAATGGACATAAGAGTAAAGTACCTTTATTTTCCAAGATACGCGGAAATATTATTTGAAAAAGTTATTCAGAATTGCTATAAGATCTCAAATATGAAATCATGACTGACTACGTTGAAAATTTTTTTTAAACATTTACCAGTTTTTCTCGTATCAGTGTGAGTATCGTACAAAATTAAATGTGTAAACCTGGACGTTTCTTCAGGTGTGATATAAATACACTCTGGGATTTACTTTTCGCTCATTTACTTTACAAAAATTATAAATGAAAGGCTAAAAAGTTCAAATAGGACTAAAAACAAAGTTTCTAATGAAAGAAATGCTAGAAATATAGGTATATAACCTGATATAAATAGAAAGCTAAGTTTAAGAACTACCCATTTCTGAAATAAAATAGAGGTCATTGCATTTAAAAAAAATGAGATACTGAGTGCTTCGCAAGTACTGTTTGCCCTGTGTAATATTAAAAGATATTTTAACTTTTTTCATATTTTCATAGTCCAAAGTCCTAAGAATATTTTGTTATATTTTCGTATGTCTGTGTCATCTCCATAGTCAGAAACATAAGTTAAAAATTTGTAAATTTTTAAGAAATTTTCGAAGAAAGAATTTTTTTTTAATGAAAATAACAGAGTGAAACCAATATATATTTATATTTTTGTATTCATCTCTCCGCGGGGCATCCAAATTTATAAGAATATACAGGCTGTTCCATTAAAAAAAAAAACGCTTTCTATGCACCAACACTTTCTGGAACACCTTGTATAGTTAAAAATAATTTTAAAATGTGCTGCGTGGTGTCTAGTATCAACATTCTTAATCTTTTTCTCTCTACTTGTTATTCCTATAGGCTTCACAGAAGAAATATACACCGTTGGGACACTCGGTACTTCATGATTCAGGACCAAACTTAAAAGCCAAATTCAGGATCTCAAAATAAGAAATAAATGTTCTATGAAACGCTTGAGTTACGCCCTTCCAAAAATGGAGGCTATTTTTTTAAAATTAATTTTGAAAATAGTTGAAAGAAGGAAAACAGAAAGTTTGTCGTAAAATTTCTTCATCAAGTCTTTTCAGCTTGCAGTTTTTATGTATACAGTGAGAGTCAAAAGTAAGGAATAAATTCGATAAACAGGAAAGTACTGATTTTTGGAAAATATCCAAAAACGTCAATTTTGTTTTTAAATTTCACATTTTTTGAAATAATAAACGGATATACAGGGTGAAACGTTTAAGTGTGGTAACGTCATCGGCTTTTTTTTAAATAGCAAGTCCCACTTTTTATTTTTTATTTTGACAATTGCCAATATGGTAATGTAATAAGTTTATTGCCTTACATAAGGAAATTTTTGAGAAAAATAATTATGAAGACGAGAAAGTTCATTTTTATTATTATTATTATAAATAAGGAACAAATATCAAAACAAATGCTCAAAATGTCCACCAGCAACTTCTTGACAATAAAGCTAATCTATGCTGAAACTCCAATAAAACATTAGAAATCGTTTCTGGTGCAACTGCTCTGATAGTAGCTCTTCTCCGCTCCTTTAATGCCCGATTTCTTCATCGCCTTATCTTGAAGTTAAATTTATCTGTCAGTTAGAATGTGACACATAGTATGTGTACGGCCAACTGTACGTCATATTCCAACTGCTAGATAAATTAACCTTAGGTTAAACATGGTGAAGGAATCGGCCATAAGTCTTCCAGATTGTCTGGTTTCTCTTTGTATACAGGACTTTTTATGTAACCCCATAAAAAGAAATTCAGAGGTATCAAATTTGGAGATCTTGAAGGCCATTCTACTGTACCTCGGCGACTGATCCACCAGTTAGGAAAAGCGTAATTGAGGTACTCACGCACCGGTTGTGTATATTGTAGTGCTCCGTCTTGCTGGTACCATAAAGAATTATTTGGGATATCGGTATTATCAGCGTTTGGAAAAGTATTGACCAATGCCGGAACTAACTCATTTTGCAAGAAATGGAGGTACAGTTCTCCTGACAATGTGCCCTCCAAAAAGTACGGTTCAGTATTTCGATTTCCAACAATTCCTGCCCGAACATTGACTTTCTGAGGGTACTGTGTTTGATTCTCGCGAAACCAGCGTGGATTTTGTGGCGACCAGTAGGTACATACCTGCAATTTTGTCTGTTTACAGTGCCGTCCAGATAAAATGTTGCTTCATCAGAAAACAGGATATTGTTCAGTAGCAGTGTATTATGTTCCAACATATTTGTCATTGCTTCGGAAAATTCTATTCGCCTATCCGGATCATCTCCATTTAAAGCTTGTAATAATGAAAGTTTGTACGGATTCCATTTTTGTTTCTTCAGGTGTCTTATTACAGAAGACAGCTATAGCGCGGCTTGGTTTGTGCGGTTTTTCTTACAAATCGAGTACGATGTCCAAACGAGCATCTTCATTTATTGCTGGACGTTCACGTTTTGGTATATCTTGGACATAGCCCAAAATCACGGAACTTTTTTTTCTATTTTACTCAGAGTTGACTGAGTTATGGAATTCATTTTGGGTACTTATTGTTAAATAACTGAGAAACTTCCATTTGACTTCTTGTTCTGTTACCATATCCAATCATAATCAATATTTCAATTCTTTCTTTTTCACTTAATTTAGTGATTGTGAATCAACAAAGTATTTTAAAGCTTGCTTGCAGATACACTGTCAGACAAAACAAACTACTGGATACGAATTTAGAACATTATCAAACCACTTGTTGAAGATTCATTTCAGGTGGACATGAGCATTTGCTTTGATAAAAACATTGTATTTGTTCCTTGTTTACAATAATAATAAAAATGCACTTTCCCGTCTTTATAATTATTTTTCTCAAAAATTTCTTTATGTAAGGCGATAAACTTACCCTATTGGCAATTGGATGGAGTGTCAGAATATGGAATAAAAAATGGAGGTTGCTATTTAAAAAAAATGCCGATGACGTCACCACCCTTAAACGCTTCACCCTGTATATCCGTATATTATGTCAAAAAATGTGGAATTTAAAAACAAAATCGACCTATTTTTGAAATTTTTCCAAAAATCAATAATTTTCTGTTTATCGAATTTATTCCTTACTTTTGACTCTCACTGTATGTATAGACTACATGGTATTAATATTTGCTGTAGGCTGAAAAAAATTTCAAATGTTTAATTTTTTTCAGGCATTACGGGAAAAAGATGCTGCGGTAGAAACAATAGCAGATCGAGAATCTACCATCAATAAATTTAGAGAATTAGTTCACAAATTACAAGAACAATCACTGGATCTTCAACATCGTTTAGAAAAAGAGTCTAGTAAACCAGTGTCAGCTCTGCCTGAAATAGTTGATTTTAAAAAAATGTTCACTGAAACTAAAGCGCACACTAAAGCAATTGATTTGCAACTAAGAAGGGTTGACGTACAACAATTACAGCAGCATATCAAATATTTAACTGCTTTTATGCCTGACACGTTTATGAACAGGGGAGGTAAAGATATAAAATTTTAATTTTTTTAGTAAGTAAAGTATTATTCGAATTTTTCAGGTGATCACGACGCAGTTTTAGTTTTATTATTACTTCCAAGGTTAACACATAAAACTGAAATATTGTTAACTCAGATAAGAGACAAATTCCCAACTGTCGATAAAATTGATCGAGCAGCTGTAATAAAAGGACATTCTATTGAACAATTTGCCTTTAGATGTCGTATTTCTTATTATGTTTACGCATTACAGGTAAAATGTTTATTAATACAGTGACCGGCAGAAAGATGAACGCATGGCAAATTTCACACATAGTGGTTTCGTTCGTAGGGAAAAATTCCGTACGGACGTGTCTTTCACACGCACCGATCTCTCCATATTAAACCACGTTCTGTTGAATGATTTTATAATTAAGTAATTGATCGTGAACGAGTGGCTTTTGTACCATGGTCAAATGAAAAACCAAAATCGCTGTTATTCACCCAATTAATCAGATAAAGGAACACAGATGTGTTCCACGCATTATTCGGAGAACTTCGTGTGAAAATAAATTTTAAAAGTATTTTCTTATGAGTACAAAAAGTTTTGATGAACTGAGTGCTCAATTGAAAGCATTAAACTTCAAAATACTGAAATCTATCTACCTGTATGATTTATTGCTGTAAGCCATACGTACAAAGTAGCTGTGTGTGAATCACTGCATTACATTGTACAATCAACTGCAAGAACGCATTCCGTACGGCAACCGCAACTTCGTAGACATGTCCGGCTGTTATCCGGAT
Organism: Dorcus parallelipipedus; assembly: GCA_958336345.1. Lineage (NCBI taxonomy): Eukaryota > Metazoa > Arthropoda > Insecta > Coleoptera > Lucanidae > Dorcus > Dorcus parallelipipedus. The sequence goes on from OY284476.1 coordinate 32,517,657, forward strand.
GACGTACGAATGCCGTCGTGTATGAAAGCTCCCATCACACTTTATGTACTACTATCTTATCCGGCAGGAATCGTACGAGTTCCGTACGGACGAAACCGCTGTGTGTGAAATTAGCCTATGGGAAACTTTTTTAATGTTGTTTCATAAATGAAACGCGTCTGGTGTTGCCTCATCAGTAGGGATCGGAAAAATTTAAGTCGGCGTCATCTCATCAGCGGCGCGCTTGGTGATCGCAAGCTCGCAGCTCGATGCGTTATTTTAAATGAATAAGTTATAATTTTTTCTTCGTAATTTTGCCAGGAAATTTTATTCTTCTACGCCTATGGTTCTGTCGCAATTATACGGCAAATCCAAAGGTCAGGGTACAATTGATCAGTGAGTTACGAAATCACTCCACTTTGTGAAAACTAAATTTTACTGTGCTGCATAACAACTTTGCCGTTGCATTAGAATTTGAATCGCGCAAAATATATGACACCTATCCGTACTCATCAGACTTAAGAATCATAACTCCGTCCTTTTTTCTCATTCACCGTTAACAAAAAAATAATACTGAAACAATAATTGTCGGTTGTAACTTCGTCGATTGATTACGCAGAGCTTCTGTATCAAAATTTAAATACCTCTTGTCATATACCGAGGAATTCAAATTTTTTGAAATCGACGTAAGAGTAAAGTATCTTTATTTTTCAAAATATACTGAAATGTTATGTGGAAAAGTTATTCAGAATTGTTATGAGATTTCAAATATGAAATCATGGCTGTCTACGATGAAAAAGAAAAGTTTCAAATTTTTTTTCAATTTTTCTGGTATCACCGCATCCGTGTGTATTGTAGAACTTTAAATCTATAGAGCCGAACGTTTCTTCAAGTGTACCCTGGGATTTGATTTTCGCTCGTCTACCAACTAGAAACTACGATCAATAACAGTGACACCAGAAAAGTTTCACTTTTGTGTGTCCAAACAATTTCTTTCATCCTATACAGCCATGATTGCATATTTGAGATTTCAGAACAATTCTGAATAATTTTTTCAAATAATATCACATATTTTGAATAATAAAGATACTTTACTTTTATGTAGATTTCAAATATTTTTATTTCCTCGGTATATGAAAGAGGCATTCACATTTTGACAAGTGCATTTTGAATGGGAAGATGCAGGAAGTTTCACAAAGGATATTTTTTTTGAGAAATCAATAATAAAAAAGTTTCCCATATGTGTCCAACTTTCTGGTTACTGTATAATAATAAAAGAGCTCGCAAATGTGTTTTTAATGTATTTTTAGGCCATTCTACATCAGTTTTCATTTTTACTAAATACATGCAAATCAGAATCTTTACTGAAAGTTGGAGCTACCTATCCAGAAATGGCCGGGCAAGAGAAAATTATAGATGGATTTGTAGAATTAGTCAAGCGAGATCAGCTTGATGAAAATGTACCTAGTGAAGTTTTAGAAAAATGTGTGGCCTACTTTTACACAATGTTTCCAGTTTTATTTGTCAGTGATGGATTGCAAAATCACACTTTATTGTTATGCGATAATACTAAGATACTAATAAGTGCTTGCGAAGGAATGAATAATGACGCTTTAGTTATCAGAAATTTAATCGAATCAACAAACACTGGTGATATTGGACTACTCTCACAACATATTATAACAACAGTTGAACAGTTGCAACAGCAGTTGAAATTAGTCAAGCGCAGAATTCCAACAGACACAAATATTTCTAATTTGGGCCTTAATAAAGAAGTATCAGACAATTTATATCAATGTTATAACCATGCTGGAAAAATTTTGAAAACTCTGCAAGACATCGTTAAGAATGCAGTTCAGTGTATTAGTACAAGTGGTGGTAAGTTTTCTTTTTAAAATAATTTTTTAATTGAGTATTTTTTTAATTAATAAAATTTTAAAAATATAAGTATTTCTAAAGTAGGGCGCTGAAATTCCTAAAAGATTATCATTAAATAGTCAGTTATAAATTTTAATTAACATTTGCTATAGTATAATTTAAGAATTGTTCATAGAAAGCTGTTATGATTTTTGAGATACTTGCATATTATACGGGGTACAACTAATTAAAGGCTCTTCATAGGGATCTCATAAACTATAAGACTTACAAATTACAAAAGGTTGCACTATTTTGGGGTATGTAAAAATGTGCAAATATCTATCTTCATTCATTTCTGAAATATCTTTAAAAACTGAAAATTCTCAATTTCGAAAATCTTAAATATTTTGTTTATTTATTAAGGTAGAGTCACAAAACTTAATTTTATATCAAATTCGATGGACAATCTAATAGCGTTTTCGGTTGACCGCACTAGTGCGCACTCAGATATCTTCATCTCGTGTTATTACACGAGGTTAAAAGAAGATGCAAATACACTGAGTGCAACCAGTGCAAGCGATTCGAAAACGCTATAATAGAGGCAGAAGAAATAGGTTAGGATTGACAGTTACGCAGATACGATTGTCAACTATTTCTTTTCTTACATGCGCTATCTTAGATATTCGTACCATGTGATGCAAAAATAAAATCTGAATACGACGATATGTCGTCACACTTATGCTTTTGTTTTAGAACAAAATATGAAGTTCCTAAGAAATATTTTCAAAAAATGACATTTTATGTAAGTACGTAAATACCTTCTACAGTATGAATGACAATTATACCGACAAAAAAAAACGAGAAGAGAATCTATGTCACAAGTTATGGGAAAAATGTTTAAAAAATTCTTGTGAATAGTTTATAATTAATTACCCCAAAATCAAGCTCCCACTGCGTACGAAATATGCCGGCCACGTTCTATAAAAGCGGCAGTATAATAGGACTATAAAGGTTTTTATAGACTTTCGCTTGCACACAATGCGACCTTGGCACACATCTCAATTGGTTTTATTACACGTTTACAGCTGGGGAAGGCAAGTTTCTTTTATGCGTCATAATAATTAGTAATTTCTAAAATAAGTGCATGAAATAGGAATAATAAATTCGTAAATAATTGTGTAAATAATTGTTTGTTACTTCGTGCGGAATATTTACTAGAGTACTAGAGCGGAATGTATTAGCCGTTTCGTCCACAAAAAAATCGCAAGGATTTAAATCTGGTGATCGCAGGGAAACAATAAAAATATTAAGATACAATTTGTTGTTTTAAAAGTCACTAGTATTATGCGTAATACTAACTGGTAATAAATAATTATCGCCACAAAAGAATGATTACTTGATTACATTTGCAAGGAATTGCTTAAACGAATCCGTTTTCTCCGAAAATGTGAAATATTTTTTAGACGCCGACTATAAACTTTATTACATACAGCTGTTCTAAACGTCGTTGGTAATATGCGTCCAGTTTCTAATTAAATCGCTCACTGAATGAATGTGTTACGGGATCATGTTTAAAAAATTCTAAGGAACAGTTTATAATTATTTAAAAGTAAAATGAATGCTGCGTACGGTAGAACGAGGAACGATTTACAACCAGTGCGCCAAAAATACAGGATGTGGAGTTGTAAATGTGTCTTGAATTTATTAAAGTTTTAATAGATTTGTGTTAATAGTTCCTCACACACAAAACGAAATATAATACAGTCTTTTTCTTTTGGTTTTCCCCTTTTGTCAATTATGTTTCCGAATTTGTCAAATGACTTTCCAATCCGCAGGCCTACCATACTTTGAACAGATTGGAAAGTCATTTGACAAATTCGGAAACACATTTGACAAAACGGGAAAACCAAAAGAAAAAGACTGTAATTAATATTCGAAACAGATTACGAATGAGTTTACTCATTTATTTGTTTACCGGGTGTTCAATGTGTGCCCGTTGTTATTCTTTGCGTGGAATAATCTATTTGAGGTAATGCTGTTTGATCCATTACTTGTCAAGTAAGTATTTTCGAGTTCGTATTCACGTCGGGCGTTGACCTAAAAACGAAGTTGTTAAATTTCACTTAAAGATCAAGTTCACGAGGCCACGCCGCAGTATCATAAAACTATAAAAAAAACTTATACGACAGCATTTATGTTTTATGTATTTCGTTCATCTGCTCATCTGCGCATCGTCGTTTTGGGACTAATTTTTGATGAATTATTTTTAGAAAACTAAGTAGAAAGAATTTTTTTAACATTTTTCTCATACTCTCGGACATCGTTTCTTATCGTAGTTTCATTTTGTTGTGTTAATAAAATTTGTTAATTTAATAATAATTTTTATTTCTCTTCTTTAATAGTAATTCGTAACACACAAATTTGGTATCCTAATTTTTAGTTATTTTAGTCAGTTTTCAATTTCTTTACGTAATTTCAATTTGCGCATTGAATTACTATTAAAATTAGCTTTCATATGAGTTGTCATACTTTGGATTATGTAACAATTTTTCCCCGAAAGAGGACGCTAAAATCAAATTGTCGGATATTCATATTCACATTATTGAATTCTCTATAAAATTACCTTTTCAATGATATTCCATTCATAATACATTCCCTATTTAAATTCTATTGGTTAGAGAGCTGGAAGGGAGGGGGATGACGTATGACAAACAAACAAACAAACAAAATTTTTCTTAATTTGAGTGCTATAATCTGTCAAATTTATCGACCTTAAATTATTTACTTTTATTTGATTTCGGAAGCGTCCTTTTTGGAATCTTCGGATCAAGGACCAGAGAGTTCAAGATAGGATAGGAAACGGCTATAAGAAATATATTAGGAAATACGACCATTAAAAATTCTAGTAGTTAACATCTGAAACACCAGATAGCGTGTAAAGCGCGTCAAAAATAAGGTTACTGTATTTAGAAGGTACCGCCATTCATTTCCGCGGCTTCGTCCCCCAAATTACAAAGGACTCGATAAAACGCTAAAGAAGAAAAAGGATAGATACATAACAAGCTAGGGCGTGTTCGAAAACTCTCCTGGTTACTCTTGGGTAATATTCTTTCTCTCTCATAAATCATTTTGTACACTTTGCTTTTCACTTTATTCACTCTGTTGGTATAACTCTTATACTTATTCCCTGTATTTTCGAACACGCCCCTACTGTTGTTAAGGAGTTTATGAATGAATTTGGTTAACCCCAAATTAAAAGAGATAGAAAGTTGGCGCTACCTTCTCGATACAGTAACCTTAGTCAAAAAGGAATTAAACACACACTGAAGAATTAAAATCAAAGCTAATTTGCTAAAAGATTATACACGATAAATTTGAAAGACATGTAAATTTATACATGCAATTCAAGAAAGTTGTTAAAATGCGCATTAAAATTGCTGTTTGTGAAAATCAGCTACAGAATCACATCAAAATCATATCAAAATGACTTTTGATCTAGTCAATTACAATGTGTTCTATATTACCGATAGGCAGCGTCAGTGTTAACATCTGAGACAAGGGTGACGCGACAACACGATGGGCGCTAAGGTACTAAATCAACATACTTCGTATAGAGGTAACGCATTTAGTGATTTTTTATATCTATCCTTGTCGCACATTCCTCTCGTCTAGGGATAAAAAACAGTTGGAAATATTATTTGAAGTGACGTTTGTCAAAGTTACTGTCAGTGGTTAAGAAAATTGAGCTTAAATATCGCATCCCAAACTTTTATCGCATGACATTTAATGATTCCGCCCTTTTCGTAAAAGAAACATTCTGCATTTCTCAAAATAACAACTTTTTGATTGGTAAATAACTAACCAGACATATCCTAACACACTTTTAAATTGAAACCAGTGACATTGCGGTAGACAGAATTCCCTAAAACTGTTGTCTTCCTTATTGCACTTGCGACAATTATAAAAAGTGAGCAAATAAAAATCAGATTAGAGTAGGCGGTGCAAAGAAAATGTATGTGATTAACTGAATTAATTAATGTAATACATTCATGGACTGTCAAATTTATTGACTTTTCATTTAATCACAGACATACATTTTCTTTGCACCGCCTGCTCTAATCTGATTTTTATTTGCTCACAGGCTATTTGTTATCTTTGTTTCTCAATCCTCTCACGAGAGGAATGGGATTGCGTCACTTGTACGGAGTGTTGATTTAGTACCTTAATGGGCGCTAAGGCACTCGATCTCTGTCTGTGGACACAGGTACTGCCATCATATGTTTTTGATACTGACAGTGGCTATTTGACCTTGAAGAAATTAGTTGTCAAAAATGACAAACTGGAATACTTGATGTAAATCAAGGCGCAAATTACTTTAAATTTTGATTTTATTGACACAAAGTGTGAGTTTACAGTAAATTTAAGCGTTTATAGGAAAATATGACATGATAAAGAAATAAATAAATTAGAAAACTGTAAGTACTAACCAAAAGAACATACCTGAGATATTCCAAATTAAAAGTTAACTTATTAATGTGCTAGGCTCTTTTACTAATGTTTATTAGCTTTACTAGCGACAAATTAACTGGTTTACGTACAAATTTTCTTGCATAAAATTCTCATTTACAAAAAAAATTGCATCACAACATCTTTTAAACGGACACTAAATGGCGCACAAACACGAAACGTTTCGCAGTCGTTCGACAGCTTCGTCAGAACCAGCTTTAATTAATAAAAAAATTGCGTATACTTACCTATACATATTTCAGATCAAATTTAAAAACAATGTCTGATGTATTTTAACAAATTTAGTTAAAATAAACAACAAAATGTGTCTTAAGTCAAAAAATAACTCGTGTCTAAATAAAAACCTGGTCAAGTAGACTACATTTAGTAATTCTGTAATGTAAATTCAATGGATAAATTCTCGATCACAACCTACTTGACCAGGTTTTTATTTAGACGCTCGTTACATTACATTATATATTATATGAAATGTACAAATGTATCTATTGCGAGCTTATGATATTTTAAAAAGAAAAGCTGTATATATGTACCTTTAGGAATGTTAAACACTTTAAATTTGCAGTATTTGATCTGTAATGGGCAACACAACATACTTTAGGCATTATCTAGGCTGTTTTTAAATTTATTACTCCAAGAATCGAAAATTAAATGGAACAACTGTCACAATGACAACCAATTTGTTCAAGGTCAAATAGCCACTGTCACTGTCAAAAACATATGATGGCAGTACCTGTGTCCCTAGACAGAGATCGAGTGCATTAATGGGCGTTAGAATGGGCGCTACCTATGGGCGCTACCGTCACTAGATAATTACAGTACCGCAACCCATATGCTTAATGTGTAAGACGAAGAAACACGTTTTTGCACTAATATGGCCGACTTTCTTAGTGATTTTCTTTCCGTCAAGTTTAATCAAATTTAACGTCTGTCACACAAAACTTTAAAAATGATTTAAAATGGCCGGGTGTGTCGTTTTGACTTGTAAAAACACTAAGTAAGTAAACTTAAAACATACGAAAAAAAGAAATTCTTTAATTCAAAACAAACACCACAACATGTTTCCAAAAATTTCTTCATTTACCTCCATGCAATATCCTAAACGATTATAAAAATGGTTAATTGCATTAGTGACTTGTCCAAGGGTAATTCTTCCTGATACATTTTCACTTTCACATTTTCAACTTTCTTCGCCTGACAGATGTTCCAAATTAAAATGGACAAATTTTATTTGATATGACATTCGAAACCCTAACGACGACGATCATGCAACGACATTTTTAAAAATTGGAATTAGTTTCCATAGTAATATGAACAGCAATGTTTCATGTTAAAGTAAAATCACAGTATAATGATAAATGTTATAGAGACGGGGCATTAGCATTTAAATTTCCCGCCAATATTTTGCACTAAAATGGCGGCTGTTTGCGCTACTGTAATTATCTAGTGACGGTAATGGTCGCTTCGTTTCCTATCTTGAACTCTCTGATCCCTGCTTCGGATCTTTATTTTCACAGTTTGGCACTGCACAATACATTACCATTGTGTAAATATTTTGTAAACTTTCGTTGCGTGTAGCTCGTGTATAATTCGCACCGAAACAAATTATGGCCGCCTCGAATTGCCGCGCAAAAGAAAAACGCTTATCTTTTTGAAATTGGCGCGTGCCCGTTTCTGATGACACTTCATTTGACATCTTTTTCGCACACATGAGAACACTAGAGATACTCACCATTTCTCTCATTTCGAAAAAAAGGCCAAAAGGCAGGGTCTCGGAAATATCTTTTTCTTGGAAAACAAGTTATGCATAGCAAAAAATTCAGATTTTTATATTCCATATACTGATGGTGAGAAAAGTTGTAGTTAAGAAAGTTACTATAATATAAAAGCAGTACAGTAGATTCCCGATTATCTGAAATCGGATTTTCCGAAGCTCCGGATTTATCTAAAATGCGGTTACTTTAAACTCCCGATTATCCGAAATGAGGTTTATGTCGTCTGGGTTCGTGAAAAAAGGCTCAGAATTTGTACCGAGCACTCGGCTCATAACTCAATCGTAGTATTTTAGAAGTAACAATTAACACTAGATTCGTTTGTCGAATCTAGTTAAATAGAACCTGTATTAGGTACAGGTTCTATTTAAGTAGAATATGAAATGTAGTATGTAAGTGTGCAATTGTACTAATACAGGGTTCCCACTAGGGTTGCCACCCGTCCTCGTTCCACGAGGATCGTCCTCGTTTTAACAAAAAGTCCTTCCGTCCTCCTTTTCAAGCAAAATTTCTCGCGAAAGAAAAAATAGTTTAATAGTTGATAGTTCTTAGAGGCAAATGGCAGCATTGCGTGTCCAGATCACAGTATAAAAATCTACACAGTAGCGACATGCGGGTTTAACTGTCACATTTGCCATTTTGTTTGATACCTGCTGATTTGCAAATTACATTACATTTGCATATAACATATGTCCAAATAAATTTCTGATAAAGGAAGGCCATGGAAGATAAATTATTACATTATTTACATTAAAATATTGTCCAGTTCTTGAGTAGTTAAGTAAAGTTGAAGTTTAATTGACCATATCTTACAGCTTGATATGTCACTAACTTCAAAAACTGTTTGGTGTTGTAGATTTTTACACTCCATGACCTACCTTTATATGAAATTTATTTGGATATATGGTAGGTATAGTACTTCCAGCGATAGAAAGATAGATTCATGACAGATTGTAAATTTCATTGCGCCAAAATATTGCATATCTGCATGTATTTCATGGCGTAGGAATACAAGGTGCGAGTTGTTTTCCGAATAGCCGATTTAAAAGCATCAATGATTGACAATTTGGACTGTGTATGTTAGTAATATTGACCTTTTTTAGATTGGCGCGAAATTTAAAATATGTCTTTCTATCGCTAGAAATACTATATCAAACAGTATGGGGGTAAAATTTGACACTGTCGTTTTGTCTGAAATTCAAGTGTGTTTGTGTTCCGCTAATACCAAGTGATTTCTTAAGTTTTTTATCAACTATTGCCATGAAATCTGGACAGCATGTCTTAGCTTAAGTGAAAAGTACGTTACTGCACTCCTTTATGCTTTAGTAAAGCTAAGTCGTGCCATCCAAATTCCATGGTAAGAGTTAATAAAAAATTTAAAAAATCACCCGGTATAAATGTGTCCTCGCCAAACATTTTTAAAAGGTGGCAACCCTAGTTCCCACTCACCTTTACGCACAGTCCGTTTATTCGTTTAAAAAGTGTGGAGTGCAATGGTCGCAAAACCCTCGTAGTCTGTTACTCTGTATTATTGCATATTATTTCTCGTACCGAATTGCATAAAAGAAGTCCTTGTTTTGCGAAATATTTATCTAACAATTAACGAAATTGAGTATTGAGCCGAGTTGTGCAGGTATTATATTATTCACAAAAGAAGACCGTTGCGTCATTGTCTTGTGTTGCATCAACAGACTTATGAATCATAACTTCGTCCTTTTTTCTCATTCACCGTTAACAAAGAAATAATACTGAAATAATTGTCGGTTTTTGCTTCGGCGATTGATTATGCAGCACTCAAGTTCCGTGATTTTCATAGTAAGTTACATTAAATAAAAATACAATTACTTCCAAAAAGTAATTCAAGTATCAATTACTCTAAAAAGTATTGGCTCTTATTAACAAGCCTTATTTTTTCATACGCAAGGAATTGACAATTACAAATTAAAACACAAAATACTACTTGAATTACTTTCGAATCCACCCGATATGTTAGATATATTTGTGCGTATCCCCACAAATGAAAAGCGGTAGTTCAAATTCTGACTTTTTTTTGTTAAAAACTAGTAATGTAATTGTAACAGAAGCTAATATATTTTTTCACACCATTTACGAAAGAACATATTTAAAATATGTAATTCAATTACTGAAACGTAATTGAAATAAGGTGAATTTGAAATAGGCTCTAACAATTCTGTTCATTAGTAACAAGACCAATAATTAGATATTACTACAGATTATTTTGTTTGAAGTGATTAAAAGGTTATATTTAAGGGAACACTTAAAATTTGAAGAATTACTGGAAAAGTTATAGGAAAAGTCAGGGAAAACCTGGAAAAGTCAGGGAATATTTTAGTGGAAATAAAGTGGGAACCCTGTAATAAAAAATTGTGTCACTCTCAGCAGTTTATGTAATCTCCGTTTTAACCGAAATTTCGATTATCCGAAACAGGTCCGGTCAGCGTATAGGGACCATGCACATGCGAAGCCAGCGCCACCAATGACCATATTCTGCATTAGTGGTATGAAAATACGAGTTGTTTAAAATTATTAGTGTACATTTGAACTTGAATATTGTAATGTATTTCAATACCACGAAGCACAAGTATTATGTACTACAATCGTAAATTGTCATAAGAGTGATATTATTCCCATGCAATGAGTCTCAAGAAATGTTTTCATATCACTAATTCACAAATCACCACGCCAGGCGGCGCTGAACGCAGAGATGTGCAAGAAGATGTGCATGGCGCCTATAGGAATAACAAGTAGAGACACTAGCTTCGTTTTCGGGGACAAATTCTGAGAACGCGTGCGCAATCTGGATGTCTTTTTAGTAATTTGACCAGTAGATGGTGTGACGTTCTATTCGACACTGGCGGCTTGAAATTGAAAATCAAATTCACAAAGTGGTCAATTTTTATAAAAGTCGTAAGTGGTCAATTTTTATAAAAGTCGTGGTTAAAAAGGATGTGTTGTGAAACACTGCTTAAGAACTTACACAGACATTATCTAAAGGTGGACTTAAGGAAAAGTTACACTTAAAGCTAACTTCATATCAAATTGTGCGTCGTAGAGTTACATTGTTCAAAATAAAGGTTTACTTTGGCTTAAGTCTAAGATTTGTCTGTACATACGGACCTATTATAATGCATATTAGAAAGGTAAAGCATGTTTTTCTTTTATAATTTTTTAACTTGCCTCCAGCGACATCTTACAACTACTAACTGTAGCAGCCGCTGTTCTTTTCAGAAGCTAGGTACATAAACATCAAAGGTGCCGACGGCGAGTGTCCGTATTTGTTATTCCTATACGCTGGTCCGGTCCCCTACACTTCGGATAATCGAGAGTCCACTATATCTCTTATCTGCACCAGACGAGTTAAATTTTAAAAAATTACAAAGTTTTATGTGTCCCCTATAAAATTTGCTTTTTGCAATTTGAGAAGTGCTGCGTTTTAGCCTTCGACATGCTGATATCACACGAGAACGCAGGAAACATAAGACACGGCAGGTCTAGCTACTTATCATTAAAGCCCGGATTTTTAGGCACTTAAAAAGACTGTATTGTAAAAATACGCTTTAAATAGGGCCATAAATCGACGTTTAAGTCAAAAATCCAGACAGTACCTAAAATGGTTTCCTTCCTGATAGAGTAGTTCGAGGACTCAGTAACAGAGGGCCTCTTTACAGCTACCCCTTTGGCTTTTCTATTTTTCTATGGGACTCTAGGCGAAGAGGGTCTCTCTTTTCAAAGATATAAAAATAAAATAATAAATGGGGACACTTGTATTCACAAAAAGGATTCGGCAAACATTTTATAAAAACTACTTGAATGTGAATGTGAAAATTGTAAATGCAACCGTTCGCGAAAATGATTCGATGAACATCAATTAATTTTTTGAATCTTCTCTTCCTGCGGAACCGTATTGTTTATACATTTTCAAAGCCCGAGCCTTTTTTGTAATTTGCGGCTGCGAGGTGGCGCCATCTGTGCGAGTCCCCCTTTTGGTCGCACTCATTAAGTCACTACAGGGAATTGCAAAGCGTTTTTGGACAGGCTCCGCCACCTTGCGTGGGTGAGGTTCTTACCCGTCTTTATCGCGTAGCTTATTTATTTTAACGTATCGTAATGGCTTCCTATCGTAAGTAGAGCCAATATTTTTGCTAAAGTTTGTCGCTTGGGACCTTTATTGCCTAAAATTGTTTATACTAACAATTAAAGCTTGAAATACTTTGGTGAATAATCCTGAAGTAATTTTATTTAAATTGAAAAAAAAAAAAAAAAATAGAATTTCGATTTTCTGCTGTTTACAAAAACGTTGCAGCATTGAGTTTAATTGAACACGTACATTTCCTTTAAAATGTTTTGGCAACTCATTCTACATTTCATTCTAATTAAAATTGTAATATATGTAGTATGTAAACAGTTGGTATGAGTGACTGGCCTGATTTTGGTTAGTTGATGAGGTTAGTAAACACCAGTGTGAAAAATGTAGAACGAAATAAACATGTCTTACTAAAAATTGTGGTCATTCTGACATTACACCCCACAGTTTTTCAGAAGTGTGATCAAGACTCAAATTTTACTCAGATCTATGCTCAGATTAATTCAGTATTGTGTTTAAGTTATTTGTTTTCGCCGAAATGACGAGTGTAGTATAGGGATGGCAAAAATGAGTCTCATCACCGATGTATCGAACCATCGATGTATCGAAAGTCAAACATCGATGTCTTCGATGTATCGAAAGAAGAACATCGATGTTCTACAAACATCGATGTTTTTTTTTAATCCAAATACGAATGCATATTCGTACTTGTAATGATCTGTAGATTCCAAATATGTAAAAATGTATAGATGCCATTTAAAATAAGAAGTCATGCAATGTTCAAATATATATTAAAAAATGTATCTCTACGTTTCATTTATACTCAAATTAAATTTTAATCGATTAAAAAATAAAAATTCATAGCGTGGAACACCCGTATAATATTTTTTCATTAAAAAAATAAGTGAACAATACCTTAGTACCTTCGTTTCCTTCTTTTATTAGTTTTCTATGAATATTTAGATGACCTTTTAAATTCGAAGTATTTCCGCTGGTTTTAATGTTTTTTTCACAAAACTTACATTTGGCAAAGCTATTTCCGTCTTTGGGAAAGTATTTCCGAACGTCACTTTTCACTTTTGGAGACATTTGAATTACGTTGCTAATAAAAAGCACAATCTGAAAATGATAAACTGCAAACCAAAAATGAAGAAAAATTGCTTTGGAATTTATTGAATTAATGTATGATGATAAATGCTCTCGGGGATTTACAAATTTACTTTTAAAATTATACACGAACTGAAAGCATTTATAAAACATTAAGCAGAAAACTGCATAATCAATATTGTAATGATTCGCCGACAGCAGCCGGCGTCAGTCTGTCTCTTGCGTCATCGCCGACGCACCTTAGACCAGAAACTTCGGGCGCACCGATATCACGTCAGCGGTGGAATCAGCCCTAGACATTCCGTCGCGTACTCGAATGTCCGAGAAAAACAACCCCGGCTTATACACATGCGGTCGGTGAATGGAGGAATTCAGCGTTAGACAGTTCGGAATTAAAGTCGCGTAGATTTTTCGCTCGGCTGTTAAAATAAACTAGATGTAAATAAATGTTAGTGTTAATTAGTTTGCTTTTAAATAAATTCATTTATTAACTATTTCGTGTTTTGTTTTAAAATAAAAATTAATAGAACCGTAAAATCGTTACAATATTAATATTATTTAAAGAAAGAATTTGAATTTTCTGCGATCATTAAAAAAAAACGATACATCGAACTTTATTCGATACATCGAAGCATTGAGACATCGATGTTTTGGATGCGATCTATCGATGTTTTTAAAACATGTTTTTAAAACATCTATACATCGTTGCCATCCTTACGTGTAGATGAAATTGAAGGCATGGCTGAAGCGATACGCAGTGCACCACAAAAAGTTGCCAAGGCTCTTGATTTCTTTATCAGTTTGGAGGAATGGAGATGGCGATTGTGTGAATTTACCGTATTTGCATTTGTTGAGGGTAACGCGGAATATGAAGAACACGTGGCGAATGTTACCGAGAAGATGCAAGTAGGTGATTTAGTGGCTATTTGCACTCTGTTCAGATTAGATTATGGTGGTACGCCTGAAGAATTAGCTAGACGCATAATATCGGCTCTCATCGATTTCAATTTTGGAACTGATGTAGTTGCGGCTCAAGAAAAAGAAAATGAGTTCGAGGAAGAGTTTGAACGCCTACACTCGCGCCATTCACTATCATCCAATTCCAGTGTGGTGAACCCTACTCGTTTAACTTTGAATTTTCGTGATGTTGAAGATTCAATTAAAACATTCGATGGAGAACATTCGTATCCAGTAGAATCATGGATTGCAGATTTCGAGGACTTGTCTGCAGTTATGGGCTTCAATGATCTCCAAAAACTCGTGTTTGCGAAGAAATCTTTAAAAGGTCTATTCAAATTATTTGTACAAGGCGAAAAACGATTAAATACATGGGAATCCCTTAAACATAGTTTGAGAAGTGAATTTGGCAAGAGAATAAGTAGTGCGGATTTACATCAGAATCTCAGTCGTCGAAAATTACAAAAATCTGAAAGTCATAGGCCGGTATCCATAGTCGAACGCCAGCGAGTCGCTGAAGTTTGGCTGACTGAATCGTGTTTCATAGTCGTCCGCCGAGACGGTTTCTAGCGGTGCGCCAGATGGATTCGCCAAGCACGTTTCATAAACGCTCGCTAGAATTGTAGACGTAGCGAGGCGCCAAATATATGGGGATGTTAACATAGGCGGATGGCGAACCGCTGAAGGTGATGGCAGTATGGTTCAGCGCGTCGCCAGTAGTAGTTTGCTTACATAAAACGTTGTTGTTTTTCTCAGTTTTTGTATTTGCATAAGTGAAATTGTTTTACAAAAAGTAATGAAAGAAGATTTGTATATTAATGATAATATAAACACCGAAAACGATGAGTACGAGGATATTCAACTTGTTATGAGGGTACCTCGGCGTTATATCAGGGATTTGGAAAATCCTATATATTTCTTCGACAATGTAAATTTTAAAAAACGGTATAGATTTTCAAAAGAAATCGTAATGGATGTATTAATGCCGTTTGTCAAAGAACAAATTGAAAAACCTGCGCATAGAGGTTCGCCTATAACACAATTGTTGTCGCTTTTGGTTTGTTTGCGATTTTAAGCGAAGAACACATATAGGCGATCTCGACCACGATCACGATAGCGATAGCGATGGCGATCAAAATTACAATGTATCGCCAAATCGCAACAGTATGTGCGAACTCATTTCTTTACTAGGGAGCGTTTGATCGCCATCGCTATCGCTATCGTGATTGTGGTCGAGATCGCGTATATGTGTCCAAGGCTTTATGCAACAGGAAGCTTTCAAGTAAAACTTTTTTACTTCTTTCAATAATATGAAAAATTAATGGAATAAATATTTACAGGCTGTATGTGGCGATCTACAGGGACTTGCACAAAGTACTGTTTCGCGCATTGTAGCTAAAGTTTCATCTTTGATTGCAAGAAGATTACCTGTATACATAAAATTCCCAAATAATGTCCCAAGAGTCAATGCGCGTTAACCAATCGTTTTTTAATATTGCCAATTTTCTCCAAGTTATTGGTTGTACCCATATACCGATGAAAAGTCCTGGAAGAGAAATGGCAGAAGTATACAGAAAAGAAAACGAACATTTTCATTAAATGTTTAAGCGATTGGTGGTCCAAATTTAGAAATATTTGATATCGTAGCAAGTTGGCCAGGCCGGGAGCACGATTCAATGATTTTTAATAATAGTGCTGTAAAAACACGATATGAAACAGATAATTTGACTGGTTACCTTCTTGGTGATAGTGGATATCCATGTTTGCCGTATTTAATGACGCCACTACTAAATCCTACCAACGAATCGGAGAATAGGTATAACCGTTCGCACATTAGAACCCGGAGCACCGTTGAGAGGTTATTTGGAATTTGGAACAAGCGATTTCCTTGTTTAAGCCGTGAATTGAAAAACAAATTAGAGACGATTCCGGCATTATTGTAGCTTATGCGATGTTGCACAACATTGGCATTAGTGTTTGAGATATTGTTGACGAACAAGAAATTATAAACTTCGAAGACGAACATAATAACCAGCATCTTCATAACGTAGGAATTGGGCATGCAGTTCGTCGAGCTTTAATTCAAAGACATTTTATTTAATTTTAATAATTTATATTTTAATAATTTTAAATAATTTATTGTAGATTGATACACCTATTATTTAAATAAATCTATACATATTTTTAATAAGAACACATCGCGAACAATCTTTTAATTTTTTTCTACTTCCTAGTAGGGACTCTGGAACCGGGCATCTGGAAGAGCGCTGGCGACGCGCTATCTGGCGACTCGCTAGCGCTAGGGGTTGGCGAACGACTCTGGATACCTGGGTTAGGCTGGTATCCATAGTCGAACGCCAGCGAGTCGCTGACGTTTGGCTGACTGAATCGTGTTTCATAGTCGTCCGCCGAGACGGTTTCTAGCGATGCGCCAGATGGATTCGCCAAGCACGTTTCATAAACGCTCGCTAGAATTGCAGGCGTAGCGAAGCGCCAAATATATGGGGATGTTATCATAGGCGGATGGCGAACCGCTGAAGGTGATGGCAGTATGGTTCAGCGCGTCGCACAGTGGTCATTTTAATTATTCTAGGAAATAATAAATACCATTGTCAAATGTTTTACTTTAAACTAATTTTTCTCAAGTTAAACTAGTAACTAATTTAAGATAGAGACCTTATTGGTTGGACAGGGTGTCTCATAATGTATGGAGGCGCCCAAAAGGGTAGCTAGAGGAGATCAAAATAAAGTTTTTTTTTCTTACTTTTTTTAAATGTTTTAATACACATTAATAATTAACTGATGAGCATTAAAAATTATTATTAATTAATTATTAATGTGAATTAAAAGCTGCACGCTTCTTCAGGTGTGAGTCTGAGATTTGTTTTTCGCTATTACCAAAATTTCACTTTTTTGTCCAAATTTTTTTTTTATTCCTAGACAGCCATGATTTCATATTTGGGATCTCAGAACAATTCTAAATAATTTTTCCAAATATGATAAGAGGTATTCAGATTTTGGTATGTGCATCTTGAGTTTGGGAAGATGCAGGAGCTTCCATAAACAATAAATTTTTCTGAGAAATCAATAATAAAAAAGTTTCCCATATACCGACATTCTTCCTAAACAAACGAAATAGCTCAGTCCTTGGCACTTCTTGGCAGCTAATTTTAACCTTACCTTAGAGCTAAGGAAAATACCTAATTAGAAAACCATATATCACTACGAACAAACACGGATATCAGTATTGCAAGTCCAATTAGTTTGTATTAAAACAAAGAAAATAACTCAATCGGAATTATGATATTCAATAGCGTTTTTATTTAAATCTTGTTGGAAAATAAAACTAGTAATTATTTACAATTAAAGTACAAACCTTCAAAATAAATATGTAACAGAAGAAACCAAGAATAGTATATTATTATATGAGTTTCACAAGAAGGCTTATTGTAACACGAGTGGGGTTGGGGTACGACTAGCGAAGCGTAGCGAGCTAGGAGTGCCCCAACGGAACGAGTGTTACAATGCCTCTTGTGACACGTGTATAATATACTATTTTTTCTACTTTGCGTCACTTATTCAACAAAAATATGAAAAATATTGGATCTTTTTAGTATATGGGGAATTTTAGTTGTAATGCGTGGCAACACTGAAAACCTTTCGTTTTAATCAAAAGTCACATTAACAAGTTATTAATTTTTCTTATCCAGCTTCATTGTGAGTATATTGTTAAGTAACAAATAAATACTGAGCTATTTTGTAAAATCTATTAAATATTTTCAATTAAAAATGACTAAAATTTCCCCAAAAACAGTGTCACAATGAGCTTCATTGTGAAACTGTTTTCGGTGTCACAATGAATCCATTGTGAACGCAAAGTAGAAAAAATATGTTTCAAACGTTCCTGTTAACCGTTAATTGTAGGACGCATAAATCTTGACTGAAATAAATATACAAGTGAATCTTAATTTGTCAAGTGTTGATTACGTAATTACTAAACGACGAATTAATGACGCCACTACTAAATCCTACCAACGAATCGGAGAATAGGTATAACCGTTCGCACATTAGAACCCGGAGCACCGTTGAAAGGTTATTTGGAATTTGGAACAGCCGATTTCCTTGTTTAAGCCGTGAATTGAAAAACAAATTAGAGACGATTCCGGCATTATTGTAGCTTATGCGGTGGCATTAGTGTTTGAGATATTGTTGACGAACAAGAAATTATAAACTTCGAAGACGAACATAATAACCAGCGTCTTCATAACGTAGGAATTGGGCATGCAGTTCGTCGAGCTTTAATTCAAAGACATTTTATTTAATTTTAATAATTTTAAATAATTTATTGTAGATTGATACACCTTTTATTTAAATAAATCTATACGTATTTTTAATAAGAACACATCGCGAACAATCTTTTAATTTTTTTCTACGTCCTTTTGTTTCAAAAGAAGTTCAGTAATGGCTATTTTTTTTCAATATTTGCTTTTTCCAACAGTTCTTTTTCTTTTTCTATTCTAATCTTATGCATTTTTTCCATGTGTTGTTTTTCTAAGAGAGCATTTTCTATTCGAATCTGCGGAAGACGGTCTATGTTTTTATGTTACCATAGTACGCGCAGCGCCAGAAGAATGCGCCCGCCAGCGGTTCGCCGTGTAGGGACTCTGGAACCGGGCATCTGGAAGAGCGCTGGCGACGCGCTATCTGGCGACTCGCTAGCGCTAGGGGTTGGCGAACGACTCTGGATACCTGGGTTAGAATATATGTTGAAAATGAAAGAGATAGCTTCAAAGGGCAATATCGAACAAGAGGCGGTAATTCAGTATATTGTTGATGGAATTCCTGATGACGTTTCGAAAAAAATAACACTATATGAAGCAAGAAATTTCAAGGAATTAAAAGATAAACTTTAGAACATAGTTGTAAAAAGGCAACAAGTATCGAGTTCCAATTACAGTGTCAAAAATCCTCATAACTCAAGTTTCATGTCAACTCAATCGAAGAATGTTGTGAAGTCGACATCATCAAATGTGCGTGGTAGTGCGATTAGTGCTGTGCGTTGTTTCAATTGCGGTGGTAAAGGACATTTTTCATCAAAGTCTTTAAATTCAAAGCGTGAGCCCGGATCGTGTTTCTTGTGCCATTCGATGGATCATCCATCAAAAGAAAGACTGTCCGAAAATCAAGCAAGAAAACATCACAGCGAAATCATCCACATCTGTGACCCATCTCATTGAAAAGAATGTGGCTAATCACATCATTCCTGAATATGTGATAAGAATATCTATGCTAGGCGGTGAAATAGATGCAATTATTGACACAGGTAGTCCAATTTCTTTGCTGTGTGAAACGATTCTTCCGAGTGATTGATTATGTTATAAGGTCTGATACTGATTTGCACCAATTTCAGGGTATGAATGGTAGTAAGTTGCAAGTACTTGGACGATTGTCTCAAACAGTAATGGTAGATAACATTTTAAATGTACCAATAGATTTTTATGTTGTACCAAAAAGTACTATGTCACGTGCTTGTCTTCTAGGTCGTGATTTTACAGCCAATCCTAATATTGAAATAAATTTTGGTGAAATGGTAACAATAAGACCACAATCAGGTTCTGTTATGAATGAATTTTTTCAAATAGATGTTGCCAATTTGAATTTTTCGCAGATTGAACTTAATGTTAATAATAATGTTAATTGGACAGTACGACAAGAAACTGAACGAATTATAGACGAACATTACATAAAACCTATACGACCAATTAAGCCCGAAACTGACTTACAACTAGAAATCATTGTCAAACCTAACCATCAACCCTTTTCATTTAATCCAAGACGTCTTTCAGTAGCTGAGAAAACTGCAGTGAAAGAGATAATTGATGATTTATTAGATAGGGAAATAATCAGAGCAAGTAATTCCCAGTACTGTAGTCCCATAGTTAAACGTAAATCAGGTAAATACCGTATGGCAGTAGATTAGATTTAAAAGATGCATTTCATCAAATTCGGTTAGTCTAAGTACACGTCATTTGTAACTTATCTTGGTCAATTCGAATATACACGAATGCCGTTTGGTATTGTAAATGGTAGTTCATTTTTTATGAGTTTTATTAATACAGCTTTCCGAACTCTTAGCGCAAAATAAAATTATAATTTATTTAGACGATATTTTGATTGCCACAGGTAGTGAAGAAGAAAATTTAACCATTCTTATTGAAGTTTTGCACATTATAGTAGCCAATTGCTTAGAGTTAAAATTGGATAAATGTGAATTTCTTTTAACCGAGATTGATTATTTGGGATATAAAATTAATGAATGGTATTAGTCCAAACAATGCAAATGTTAAAGCTATAAAAATTATTCATTGCCAACAAATCATAAGGAATTTCACAGTTTTCTTGGTCTTGTGTCATATTTTCGAAAATTTATTAACCTATTTTCCTTGATTTCGAAACATCTATACGACATTTAAAAAAATAAAGATACATTTATATGGAACGAAAAAGCTAGTCAATGTTTTGAACATATGAAATCATTATTGATACTTGAACCAGTGTTGGCTATTTATTCGCCTACAGCAGAGACGGTATTACATTGCGATGCAAGTTCTCATGGTTACGGATCGGTGTTACTACAAAAACAAAATAAAGATAACAAATTCCACCCCATATGCTATTTTAGTAAGCGCACCACACCATGTGAATCGAAATATCACAGTTTTGAACTGGAAGCATTAGCAATCGTGTATTCTTTAGAACATTTTCGCATTTACTTTCAAGGTATCAAATTTAAAATAGTCACTGATTCTAATAGTTTCAAACAAACACTCAAGAAAAAAGAGATTAATCCGCATATATTAAGATGGTCATTAATATTGTGCAATTATGATTACACATAGACTAAACATAGATCTTCTGATCGTATGAAACATGCAGACGCTTTAAGTGGTGAATTTGAAATTTCAATAATTACCGAAAATAGTTTTGAACGTAATTTGTGTCTTTTGCAAGATCTATAGTCCATTCACTTTAAGAACGTAGTAGGTGGCGCTACGAGCTGAGGAAGAATTACGCAGGAGCAACTGTAAAACGGCTTGCAATTTTAAAGCTCTGACAAGAACTTATTTTATTGGAGTATAATTGTTGCTCCATGTTATAAAAACTTCGTCAACAAAACACGAATACGAAATAACCTAACCTCAATGTCAAGACACAAGACGCCAACTGTTATTTATATGTATAATTTTCGTGCTCTTTGTTCCTGTGTAATCGTGCAATGTGTTTCCACCAATCACAAGCGTAGAAAGTTAAGTCCTATCCTTTCCAACGCTATGTTCTTATCGTGAATGGAGTATAGACCAAACAATTGTTGAGATTCGTAAGCGATTAGAGCAAAATGAAGAAAAATATTATGAGTTAAATAACGGTCTCGTGGATCGAAAATCTAACGATGAACTATTATTTTATGTTCCAAAATCGTTGGAAGAAAATGTAATCAGAGCGTGTCATGAACAAATGGGCCATCAAGGCATTAGTAAAACACACGAATATTTATCGCGTATTTATTGGTTCCCAGAAGTCGTAATAAAATTCAGAAGCATATAATGAATTTTTTGAAATGTATAACTTATGCGTCAACTGCTAATCGTGTGAAAGGTCAACTACATTGTCCAGACAAAGGCAATAAGCCATTTTTGACTTTACATGTTGATCATTACGGTCCACTTGAAAAATCAGCTCATCGTCACAAGTACGTATTCGAAATAATAGATGCATTTGCTAAATTCGTTAAGTTGTATGCTACGGTGTCAACTAGCTCTGATGAAGTCATTAAACATTTGCAGAATTATTTTAGTAATTACAGTAGACCAAAGAAAATAGTTTCAGACAGAGGTAGTGCTTTTACGTCAACGAAATTCAAAGACTTTTTGAAAGAAAAAAAAATGTTCAACACGTGTTAATAGCGTCTGGTACTCCACATGCAAATGGACAAATTGAGCGAATAAATCGATCAATTCAATTGTGGCAAAATTATCAAAAAGTCCTTCAACTTGGGATGAATCTTTACGCGAAGTTGAGTATGCATTAAATAATTCTGTTAATCGGTCCACCGGTAAAACACCTTCAGAATTGCTATTTGGCGTAGAACAATTGGGAAATGTATCACATGAGTTACGCGAATTATTGAAAGATAAACTTAATGAAGAACGTGATTTGGAGCAATTATGCGATTCAGCTAGTAAGCAAATTAAATCCAGTAGCGATTACAATAAAAAGTATTACGATAAAAGATACAAAACACCTACGAGATATTCTGTTGGCGACTATGTAATGATTAAGAATGTTGATGTGACTGCAGGTATTAATAAAAAACTACTACCTAAATTCAGAGGTCCGTATGAAATAAAGAAAGTTCTTGATTCAGACAGATATGTGATCGCGGATCCAGAAGGACATCAGCTTACTCATGAGCATGTGCTCACCTGAGAATATGAAAAAGTGGAAGAATGCTTGAATGTTGTTTATACGATCCTAATCCTATGCCTGACACTAAGCTTTGATCAGCCAGACACCTCCGATATTGACTACCTACGTTTATTTTATAGATATGTGTTACATAAAGCAATTTTGTGTGATCTTTTATGTTAACGAGACTGAACGGATTGATGAATTTCGTGTTTTGATATTTAGTTTTAGTTCATAAGTGAATTTTGTCATTATGTTTTGCGATCTTTGTTATGTTAATTCATTTGATCTCCCGTACGATTTGAGGCATGTGAATTATTTTGTGAATGAATTGTTTGTCATTTGTTGACGATGTGATTTGTAATAGTTTCTCGTATGATTTGAAACGTACATTCACACATAAGTTCATTTCATTATGTCATTTGTTGACAATTTAGTCATTATGTGATTTGTTGACAATATAGTCATTATGTCATTTGTTGACAATTTTAGTCATAATGGCCGTTTTACACTATGCTAAAATTTAATACAAAGTAAGTGAGAAGTGCCAATTCAACCAATCAGAATTCACTGTGGTAGCTTATCTCTCTCACTTTGTACCAAAAAATGTTATAATGTAAAACAGTCTTAAGATATGTTTCATTATTATGTTTTGAACTGTATCCTTATGTTAAGTTTTTGATCAATTTGTTTATCTACTAGTTTCAAAATTATCTTTGTGATAATTCTTTGTTCCTGTTATTTGTAGTAAATAGATTACTTCTCAAATTTGTAAGCTTGCGGGCAAGCTAAGTGTCAGGTTGGCCGAACTGTAGTATGTAAACAGTTGGTATGAGTGACTGGCCTGATCTTTGCCCGCAGGTGCAGCGCATGTGAGAAAAAAGGTTGGTAACACCAGTGTGAAAAATGGCGTATGTAGAACGAACTACGAAATAAACATGTCTTACTAAAAATTGTGGTCATTCTGACATTACACCTATAAATGTTTAAAACTTAATTGTCTATGTTTATTGTTAAATAAAATTTTAGGCAGTGGCCTAAAAATCCGGGCTTTACTTATCATGTCATTGGTATATTTACACTGTAATACCACAGATTAATATTAACACACTGATAAAAGTGGTAGTAAACTTGCACTATTTTTACATTAAAATTCAATATTATTTTAAGCGAGTTTTTAATACTACATAGAATTCTATTATTAATAATTAATAATAATATGAAATTTTGATGTAAAAATAACGTAATTTTACCAGCAGTGCAGATACGTACTGATAAAAATGGTAGTAAATTTAATAGTTATTTCTTAAGTGGATAAAATGCATCTAAAACACGCATGCAATACAACGTTTTATCCACAATCACCACATTTATGGAATCAGAATGAACGAAATTTAGTTAAAAAATATTCGTATTCGTAAAATGAAACGTGACAGGCTTCGTCATATCTACTGGTTGCTATGGTATTGTTTATTATTATCAACTAATGGAATAAAGTAACTTTTTTCCACTAGTGAATAATAGATCACTTAAAATGCTTCGTAAGTGTGGATAAAAGTCCAATTATAATGTAATTGTGGATAAAATTAATTCATTACAATTCAATATTAATAGTAAAATAACATAAAATAATAGTAAAGTAACATACAATTTTTAGCAGTGCGCCAGATACGAAACTTGCCGATTTGGTTATTTTTAAACTAGTCGCCATTGTAGAAAGATTGCTCAGTTTGACATTAAATTTTAATGTAATATTTTTTATCTACGACCTCTACAGGGATATGAACATAAACCGTTCGTTAAAAGTTTTCAAGGTTGCAGTTCACGTAGATATTTGAAATTTAAGGAGCAAGGGTTTTCCGTGGAGATCTCTTTAAATAAAACCTAACTTTAACAGTTTTTGAGTTATGAAACATTTTCGATTTAATTCATAGAAAATTACAATTTTAATAGGTCAAATATTTTTAATTTTATTAAGATAGCATGGAAATTATAACAACGATTACTGTTACTACAAATTTTGTAGTCAACCAAAGAAAATAGAATTTGGCAAGTAGAAATTCACAAATTTTAATAGTTCTTTAATCATCCTTCTCTTAGGACGCTTGTGATCTTATAAAACGAAAAAGTATGAATTTCATTACTTTAAATTGAAGAATAAAATAGCTGCTAGTTTGCAATTCTCTGGATTAGCGTGAAAGTATTTTAAAACCATTGTCTAATTATCTTCGTTATTTGTTACTGATCTTCGTACATTTTATTTTTCCAAATTGTATAAAGTTAGGTTCAAACTTTCCATACTGTGTTTTATTCATAGGAGACAAGAGGAGTACATTTGATTGAACACACATTCTCTGCTCTGAACAATTTTAGATCATTCTTCATGAATTTAAAAAATAGATTTAAAATATCAGCGTTTGAGTAATTTTGATTTTGATTCTCAAATTTTTTTTGCTTTTGCTTAAAATTTGTAGTAACAGGAAACGTTAAATGCAATTGTTTGTTGTTTTCATAACTATATCAACAAAATTAGAAATATTTAACCTAATAAATGTCAATTTTTATGTATTAAACCAGAAATATCTTATAACTGAAAAACCGTTAAAGTTAGGTATAGGGAATGCTAGTACAGTTCGATGCAGCATTTGATTCCACATACAATGGTGCATTAAAATATCGGTCATTCCATTTTAAAAAAAGTATTTTTCTGTGTTTGAATATCTTCGAGTGGAGCGGTGCGTTTTAGACACCCTGTAGCTTAATAGATTATGCTGATGGAATTTTTAAGAACCTTAAAGCTTCAAATACAATATTAGCTATTACAAATAAAATTGCTTCAATAACAGCTGTGTTATAATTTTTTGAAAATCAGATTGCAGAATCCAAATTTCTAAGAAAATTCAAAATATCTCAAAAATGATGCATT
Organism: Dorcus parallelipipedus; assembly: GCA_958336345.1. Classification (NCBI taxonomy): domain Eukaryota; kingdom Metazoa; phylum Arthropoda; class Insecta; order Coleoptera; family Lucanidae; genus Dorcus; species Dorcus parallelipipedus. The sequence goes on from OY284476.1 coordinate 32,543,350, forward strand.
TTAGAGATAGGGAAATGTATTGCAATTTAACATATTTTTACATGTAGAATTCAAAAACGTGATAAAAAATATAGCATTCCATTTAAAATAAGCGAGTTGATAGCGACTTCCGGTACAACCGGAAGTGATACAAAGGCAATTTTATTTAAAGAGATCTCCACGGAAAACCCTTGCTCCTTAAATTTCAAATATCTACGTGAACTGCAACCTTGAAAACTTTTAACGAACGGTTTATGTGAATATCCCTGTATTGTAACTGACAAATTACGTACAACTCATAAATTAAGTAAGTGGGTGTTTACGAACTGTCGTGCGTAAAGTAACAAAATCGCACAGCGAGGATACTTGCACCTACAAAAATGAACTTCATAACTTTACGCACGCTTGTAGTTAGATCTACAATGAAAGTCACGGAACTTGAGTGCTGCGTAATCAATCGCCGAAGCAAGAACCGACAATTATTTCAGTATTATTTCTTTGTTAACAGTGAATGAGAAAAAAGGACGGAGTTATGATTCTTAAGTCTGTTGATGCAACACCAGACAATGACGCAACGGTCTTCTCTTGTGAATAATAAATACTGTACGTAGCTGCATCACATTAGATTAACAGTTGTCGAAATTGCAACTGTCATTCCTGATTATTTTGAACTTTAATAATAAGTAATTTTTGTGGTCGTAGATAAAGTAAAGAAAAATAGGACCAAAGAGTACGTTTATATTAACAAGCAGAGCTGGGTAATTACTTGTACTTTGTAATTAATTACAATTACAAAGTACTTTTTCAAAAGAGGAATTAACTACAGTTACAAAGTACTTTTTCAAAAAAGGAACTAATTACAATTACAAAGTACAAGTCTTAAATAAAAGGAATTGGCAATTACTTTTATAATTACTTTGTAATTACTTTTATGATAAATCATAGTGACATAACTGACAAAAACCCATGGTCCTCCTTTAAAATGTTTAAATATTTAAAAATGTTCAAGTAATCCAAATATATCAAAAGTAACTTTTTTATTGAAAACCATATAAAAAAAAACCTATTATTATACTGGTGTCTCTAAACCTATGTCTTTAATTGAAACCACAGATAGTAGTCAAAAAAAGAAGCAAAATTTGTTATACAACAATAGGGAAAGAGTAAATAATAACTCCGGTAAAAATCAGTTTTCGTTTTCAAAGAATTTGTTTTAGTAACACTGGTTGACGATTTAAATAGATTTAAATGTCTCAGCTGCACAGAATTGGTGTTTTTTGTGGCCATAAACGAATAAATGCCCAGATGTGTCTGTTGTGGTAGGTCATGTTTGTCCTTCGCAAAAACATTTCGCCAGGGTTCTAAATAAAAACGTTTTCACGCGGCGTTCCTTATTGCAATTGCTTATTACTATTTTATTTATGCTTATTTATTTAAAGTAAAATTTAAAAGCAAACTGAATTCGTAGCACAATAATGCATTTCAGTTTTATTTGTTTCAGTTTCATGACAGTACATCGATCTTAACACTGTAAACTGTAAAATGTTATGTTTATGTTCAGTAATAAGACGAAAATAAATGTCTACTAAAAATGTTGATAAATATTAATTAAATCAAATCGAGTGGCTTAATTAGTTTGAAAATTTGATTCTGGTTTAAAATAATTCTGAATTTTCAGAAACGTTTACTTACATTCGTCTTTGCGATTAATTGGTTACAATTGAAGGGTTTTATGCAAGCAGTCCCTAAGAGCCATTTTGACGAAATTGAGATTACTGGCGCCACCTACGTTTTAAAACATATACTATTGCCTGAGTGTAATAAATTTGTTATCAGAAGACCTTATGGATTAAATATTGATACTGATTTTGAATTAACCTGTGGTGAGTTTGATGCAGAAAGTCCCCAAGTGTCCCTATTTCTCAATAAGACCCTATCTCGTTGAAGCTGTAAAACTCTGTAAACGCGATAAAAATAATTAACCAATAAACTCTGTTTATTCTTTAAGTTTTCCATGATTTTCATGAAACATTCTAGCTGAGGAGGGAAAAGACTTGCATAGTTATGAATAATTGTTTTTTTGGCTTTATTGCCCATGACTTTGTTTATGGTTTTCCTAAAAATTTATATTCATCAAAAGAGCACGTTGTTACATTCTTTGTTTGATTCAAGATATATTTTCTGTTCGTTGCACAAAACATTTTGTCCCAAAAAAATCCTAAGTACAACACATTTCATCCCCTACCACCCCTAAAAGTGTTAATTTCCAATTTCTTTTTATGTCTATCTTTAGAAAGTACCTTTATGTATACATATTTTAAATATTAAATTTTTGTAAGAAGAATTGCGAATTCACAGCAACTTTCGGTGTTTAAATCTGCTACAACTTAAAAAGTAATAAATATCGCTTAGGGACTTCTTGCATAAAACCCTTCAATTGTCACAAAATAAAATTCAGCTGACTCAGTTTCGTTCTTTTATTGTTATTTATGCGCTCATAATTTAGAATTAAAGACGAAGTGCTGAATAACAGTTTTTGAGAAAATTTAACCCGAGCGAGTACGTTTGTGTTTTATAAAAGACTGAAGTTACAATAAAATTTTAAAAACATGGTATTAAGCTTGGTATTATTTATCAAATTTACGTAGTGTGTAGTTTGTTTTGTTTTGGTTTAATATCTGTGTACATAACTTAATTTAAGTGTAAATAAATAATAAATATAGCTCATTTGTATTCCAATGAGGAATTGATAGACATAGTGCTCTGGTAATGGCGAATTGTGTGTTAATACCGCAGGACAACATTTTGAACATTTATTGTAATTACAAATATGAGTGCCAAGAACAAGCAGTGAACTTTAGTAAAATTCTAAGATTATAATGAATGCACAGGTATGACAACACGTTCGATATGCATTTTGTGCAGTATGGTACATTTTTTTTTATTTCGCATAAACGCATTTTATTTTGAAAATCGCATTTCGCTATGGTAGTGTCGGTGAAACACAGATGGATATGCCAAAGACGCGCGCGCGAGGCCTTGGCCTAGTTCTTTCAAACGTAAAGAAAAAAAATTATTGCAGTTTATTGCTTTTTATTGAAAGCGGACTTGCCTCAACAAGTCATAAACTAAGCAGAGGTGTCAAAACATAGGAACTGCACGCGCTTGTGATAGGTCTGTTTTTCATTTTTGAACAATACCGTATATATTTGGGGAATCAGTCTCTTTTATAATGAGGAACTTACAGTTTTAATTATAGACATAGGTTTTGCGACACCCTGTATAAACAAGTTTAATTAGATTCTTAGTTCATCATTTCAATACAATATTTTATACAAGCCCTGCGCGAAAAGTATTCGCCTAGCTGGTATAGCTGTTTTTTAAAATAAAATCTTTATTAGAATTTTAAATATCAAAACTCTTACTTAAAAGTGTTTAATTTCTATTTATTTATTCTATTTATTTATTATTATTATTACGCACAAAAAAGAAAAAAGCGCTTTATTTATGTACCACATCACATCGTATATTATTAGGAAAGGGACTTTTCACGGCGCAGCGCTTTCTTTAAATAATGATGAATTGAAACAAATACCTACACAGGATGCGATTTCAGGAGACCGGGGGTTTACGCAAGTTCATGTGCAGGAATCTTGATTTTAGACCACGCGTATATTGTAAACACGTATTTAAAAGTACATAATTGTAATTAGAAAAAATAATTGTAATTGAAAAAGTAATTGTACTTATAAATGTAATTGTAATTGATAAAATAATTGTACTTATAAGAAGTAATTGTAATTAGATAATTTAAATAATGCAATTATAAATTACAATTCCTCCATCGATTTTGTTGCAATTACAATTACAAATTACTTTAAGAAAAAAAAATTACAAATTACATTAAAAAAAAGTAATTGTAATTGCTAATTACTTTTTTACCAGGAATTACCTAGCTCTGTTAACAAGAATTCCGAACATTTTATTCGGATTCGCGTTAAAAACCGACTCAGAGTACTACTGCAAAATTAACACTATGTGGTTTGTTGTTTAGAGTATCATTTCCTGTCTTGATAAAATTACCGGAGTAATTAACAAAAAGTCAGACATGACATTTTATTACTAATTTATTCAGCGTAATATTTCATTATGGTTTATTATACAGGGTGCGTAAATAGTATTGCACCAAATGGGATTATGTAGAAATGGTTTGATATTTAGATTTTACGTTTGGTGGGGTTAAATTATACATAAATACCCATATTTTGATATGAGTTACATTTGTTTTATGCGACTGAGGCAGCCATCTTGAATTTTTTTAAATGGCAACCTAGGTTTAGTTTGGTGTCATTTGGCAGGTAATTGATTTAGAAATACAATACTGTATATCATAAGCTTGTTTATTCTAAAATAACGAAGAAAATTAAAGAAAATTAAAAGCCAAATTAACTTTGTAGAGGGAATATTTTCTGAAGAAAGGGCTGTAAATAAACACAACTTATTCAAAATTTAATTAAAAGTAATATTTCTGTGTTATCTATCGATTGTTATCAATTTTAGCAATTTCTAATACAGTTTATCGCTTTTCTAATTCGAACTGATAGCAAATGCTCCAATATGATATTATCATAAGCTTATTTTTCTCATGTAGAGTTACATGTAAAACAAGCTTATGATATACAGTATTGTAATTTCTAAATCAATTACCTGCCAAATGACACCAAACTAAACCTAGGTTGCCATTTAAAAAAAATTCAAGATGGCTGCCTCTGACAAACACCAGTCGCACAAAACAAATGAAACTGATATAAAAATATGGGTATTTATGTCTAATTTAATCCCACCAAACGTCAAATCTAAATGTCAAACCGTTTCTACATAATCCCATTTGGTGCAATACTATTTACGCACCCTGTATTTTAACACTAAGTATTATGTAGAATGATAATTTTACATTCTTAAACTTAAATAGTTTCATTGTGCTAAGAATCATGATTAATTTAGAGTAAGATGGATCTTATAACATGACTGCATTATACTTTTACATTATACTTTTATTTTATCGATATGGAGTGATGTTTTATCAAAATCGCAAATTTCCATTTTTCTCAGTGTATATTTCTATTATATCTGCACTGTTTCCATGGTTGTTATGCTATTCATAACAGTCAATGCTGTTAAAATTTAACGGGTATGGCTGTTATTACTATATTCCGTTTTTGTTTTATATAATACCTGTCAAATATTTGTGATGTTAGTACCTGTTAGCTGAATGTTAGGATACTTCAAAAAATTCTTTTCTAGATTTAGTCATTTTCGATCTTCGCCTAATGGTATATTTATATCAAATTTTGCTTCTTTTCTTGGATACTATTTGTGGTTTTAATAAAAGACATGAGTTCAATAATACCCTACATAATATTAGATTGTTACTTGAAGCTTGTCTGGGTTAGTTAATTTTGATCTATTAACATTTATTTCAGATCCAGAGAAAGGTTTATCTGCAGAAAAGATGAAAGATTTAGCTGTTAATGCAAGTGATAAAATTTATGAGCAAGATGATTTGGGCCCAATACAGAGTATTAAGAATTCTTTGAGTTTTATTTTGACTCAGATAATTCAGATTGCACAGTTCTTGCAGGACAACGAGTATGAAATTAATACGATTAATAAAAATGAAGAAAAGGTTAGTTTTTTTTTTTTTAATAATTGTTATAACATATGATTAAAATGTTCCATCATAATAAGTTTTCAAATATAATTACACTCAAAATAAAAAGTAATGCCAACCCATATAAACTGTAAATAATGTGTGGTGTTAACCATTCTGATCACCATAACAAGCAGGCGGCAAACCAAGCATCGACTAGAATTCGATGCGTGTTTGCTTACTCGTTATAGCGGTCAGAATTCATTAAGCCGCAATTTAATGTTTGATTGGAGAAACATTACTTAATTCTGATTGTACCTATGCTAAATTAAGGAAAGAATAATTCAGAGGTAACATGAGCTATTGTAAAAAACAGCGGGAGCACAGAGAAATTTATATTACGTTATTCTATGTTCCAACGCGTGGTTTTACTTTAAATGTGTTTAATTTTAAATTTGATATTTTACTTAAGCCCGGTCTTTTCATCTTCAGTTAACTTTATCTGACGGTTTATTCCTACAGTAACAATTGTGATCACAATCGTTACTGTGGGAATTAATCTCTAAAGTTAATTGGAGGTGAAAAGACCGGGCCTTAGTATTTAAAAAGCAATGATGCAATGTTTTGCTTTGATTTGAAAATGTATGCGCATATCGTGCGGGCACTTGTGTTAAGTCCTTCAATTATGTACATGCTGTCCTAATGCTCAGGGTATAGGACAAAAAGTTAAATTTGATGTAAACTTTACTAGAAAATTTATATTTAAAATTGCAGAAAAATTTGTCGAAAAATCTTATAATTTCAATTTCAGGTTATTCCACCAATACAAATACGTGCACAAACTGTGAGGAAAGAACTCGAACAAACAAAGACCTTGGCAAGTAAGTTGGAAAATAAAGAATCAGATATTAAGGAGCTGAAGAAAACGGTGAAAGAGAAGCAAGAGCAGCTGTCTGAGATGACAATTCGCAAGGAACTGGCAGAAAGGAAACTTGGCAATGTCAATAAGGATTATGAACTAACAATTGAAAAATTGCAGCGTAAGCTCGAGGAATCTCAGAACAACTTGAAGAAGAAAGAGAAAGAATTTGAGGACACTCTTGACCATCTTCAAACTGATATAGATTCTTTGGAAATAGAAAAAGTGAAAATGAAAGAAACGTTGAAATTATACAAAAAAGCATTGCCGGAAGGAGTAGTTGGAAATACGACAGGTGCCCATATAGATTATTTGAACGTGTAATTAACTACAAATTATTATTGCAGGAAATCATTATGGTTCTTTACAGTCAGTTGGCCCTAGTTTACCAGCTGTTGTAAGGGATTCGCCACTGCTAATGCAAGAAATTGAAAATCTACGGAAACTTTTCCATCGCGAGAGAAATACAAGATTACATTTGGAAAGTAACAAACTGAAGGAACAATTAGATAGCTTGGCGCCGCTACCATCATTTATTCAGAAACCTGATGACGAACTTGATTCTCTTTATAAAGAAGGCACTGAACTTAAAAAGGTAAAGTAAATGTATACACCGTGTTGATTCGTTTTTCAGACATAGCAAAATAGTAGGTAAAACTAGATATACTGGTGTTGAAAAATTCCATTGCCAAATTTCAAGGGTAAGTAAATGAGACTAAAATAAGCCTTTTTTGTTATATAACCCAGGGTCGGAAATTAATGTTTACTTAATGAGACTGTAAAATAGTAGAAACATAAAGAAATTATTAATATACTAAAACGAAAAAATTAAAAGTATAACATTTCAGAAAACGGTTACAACCTTCTCTCAAGACGGTTGCCCCCAACTTGCACACATATCTGACAACAATGTATTAATATTTGTCTTGTTTGTTAAAAAAGTGTCATAAAGTAATCATTAATTTCCGACCCTGGGTTATATAACAAAAGCGGCTTATTTTAGTCTCATTTACTTACCCTAGAAATTTGGCAATCGAATTTTTCAACACCCTGTATATGCAATTATTGACTTTCTCGTAAATTTTAGAGCAAAACGGCAAAGTAAAATATTGTTCAGAATTCTAAAATGCACTTAATAAGTTATTTAAAACTTTCGCAGCCATTTTCTTTTAAAATGGCAAAAATCATCTGGAAAATGCACATACTATGACTAACCAATATTTATGTAATTGTTGAAAGTGACAACTTGAAAAATTTGTAAGTTTTACACTTCTTAGAAAAGTTCGATTTCTCTTTCCGTTTCGTAGGTAATTATTGTAATGGAGTATTATACTACCGAAGAAAAAATATTACTTTTAAAATCCTACTACTCGGGAAACTCTGCGGGGATTTATAAGGAGCGAAAAATACCTTATGCAAATATCATTAGGATTATTAAACATCTTGAAACAACAGGTAGCGTAGGCGAATTATGCAAATGTAAAAAAATAACGTTGAAATAGAAAATGAAAATCACTTTATTAGCAATGGTCAATGAAAATTAAAATTAGTGATAAGGTACAGTAGCGGACAATAAAATCCGGGCAAGCCATTTGCACAATGTAAACCTCACTTTAATATTTTTGACGTTTAATACATGTCATTAGTAATTCTGACGTTTAAATCAAATTTTATTTATTTATTTTGACAGAAATATAACCTCAATAAAAGTCTGATTTACCCAATTTGTCGAAATATGCACCACATGTCAAATTCTTGGATTTTATTGTCTGCTACTGTACACCTGGAATCCCAAATTCTCAAAAATTTTTATATTGGAATACAGTAGCGGACAATAAAATCCGGGCAAGAATTTGACAAGTCGTTCGTATTTAGACAAATTTGGTAAATCAGGCTTTTATTGAGATAATATTTCTCTCAAAATTTATATTAAATGTCAGAATTATTAATGACATTTTGTATAATATGTGTTAAACGTCAAAAATGTTAGAGTGAGGTTTACATTGTATAAATTGTGTGCCCAGATTTTATTGTGCGCTACTGCACCTATTAAAAATTTACATTAACTGTCCTCAACACCGTCAAATTAACGTATAGGTAGGAATTTTAGGAATCATTGGTCCCTTTTTTATCGAAAGATCCCTGACGGTAACAAGTGTCACCAATTGCTGCAGAATTCAGTAGGATCCACTTTAGGAGATCTTGGCATAGACCATAAAGTACAGTGTGTCTGTAAATGTTTGTACGCCAATTATGTTGGTACCATTGAATTTATTTTTCTACAGCTGGTGGCATCCAGTGGCGTAGTACACAATCTTGACTGGACAATAGGTGTTTTCGGAAACTTAACCGATTAGTAAATTCATTGATCTTGATGTTTGAAATTAAATTTTTGCGTACTTACTTTCACTAATCATGAGTGACCAGGGTTGTGTTCATAAATTACACTCTAGGGTCACTCTCGGATAATATTGTGGTCTCTCTCGCATAAATGAGTTTTTGTTGTGAGTTTGTGTACATTTTGTTTCTCACACAAGAATCGTAAAAAACTAAATCAGGCATGTGTTTCCATAGCAACAAACACATTTTCTACACTCTACTTAAAAGTGGAGCGTGAAAAGTTCGCTCGTTGTCATGGAAATTATGTAAACACTAGACTTCTTAAAACTGATAAGCGAGACGCAAAATAAGTGAAAAATTGTGAGTGAGAAAGATGCGATTATACACCCAAGATGCGCTCGAAGGTATAGTTTATGAACACAACCCTGGTGTTAATTCGATTGTTGGAACTGATGTGAGGTTATAGTTTTCGAAAGCATGTAATTAGTGATGACAAGGTTATGTTTATGTACCCTTGCTAAATAGGCAACAAATGCTGTATTAAATGAAAACAACACTGATGAGTAGGAAATAACTTTATTTTTAAAATAACACAGGCCGGCAAAATTACAGTTTTTGTCTGGGGTTTGGATTATTTTGTGTAAATTTGTGAATCATGTGTCAAAGTCTTGGGTCAAAGCATCAAAGTTATTACACACCAAATAAGACGCAATTATTTAGCTAAATATAAAGGTAAACGTGTTCTCGGTATTTTCTTTGTTTCAGTGTTATTACGTTTTAGTTATTTGATTAGTCTTCTGCTCTTAATAACTCATAAAGGTCGCAATGGACAATCATAAAATAGATGTAATTTATGTATTGTATTTTTTGACAAAACGTAAATTGAAACGTATATTTTTATGATAAGAAAGCACGTGTAAAATTTAATGAAATTTTGTCTTATACAACAAGAAAAAACGTTCAAATTTACGTTTTGTCAAAAAATACATATAAATTACATACATCTAATTTATGATCGTCTATTGCGGCTTTTAGTAATGCCAAAACGTGACACAAAAATTCATCAAAGACAATAATTTTTAATAAACCATCAAGTTATTTGACAAAATGACTTACTTTTCTGTTAACGAATGATTATTTTTATGAACGTTTGAACAATTAAATCTACATACAAAGAAAGCTTAAATTTAAATTTCGCGCGCTAAGTCCATACTTTCGCTTCCAACCACCAGAGTAACAAATCCAGCCGCCTACTATGTACGTTAAGCATCCATAGATATAAGTGATTTGTGATATTCACATTCCAACGACCTTGATATAGTTTTTGCATGTTTCTACGTATATCTTGATGGAATCTTTCGTCTTGTTCCTCACTCACTGCACCAAGATTTTCTGGGAAATAGTCCAATTGTGTCACATTGGTGAGACAAAAGTAATCTGCGTGACTCACAGGCTCAAACCATATCATATCAGGTTTTCAAAAATTCAGAGGTTTCATTTGCCCATGGAACCATTTCCTCAATTGCTCGGCGCATGTATGACAAACTTGAAACTCAATATTTATCTTAGACATAAATATGGAGAAACCAAAATATAAATGATACGTACTTTTTTTACAAATTCAGTGATAGTTCATCGTCGCTTTTTAATTACATAAAGATTACGTATTTAGCAAAACTGCCAGGAATATTGATACAGTATTGTTACGGTATAGGGCAAGCCTTCATCATGTTACGATAAGGGCGGCTCCACCATGTTACGGTAAAGCCCAAGCCTCCACCATGTCACGGTATGGGCGTAGGTAGATGGTAGTAGATGGTAGAGCTTGAAAACACAGTTGTTTAACAAAGAAATTAATACCTCTTTATTCACGAAAAAGAATTAAATAATTTCAGTTCGGGGGTTTGTCTTGAAATGTAGGAATGCGGTCCGGGTGGTTGCGGTGACGACTAGCTCACGTTGTTCCCTTTAGGACGGACGGCAATGTTGTTGGCGGCAGTGGCAGGTGATGGCTTCCAGCAATGTTGATGCTGGGGTGGTGACGACGACGTTGTGGGTGGCGGCGACGGCGTTGTTGGACGTTGGCGGCGGCAATGTTGCTGGGCGGCGATATTGGACGTTGGCGGCGGCAATGTTGCTGGACGGCGATGTTGGGCGTCCCCTCGTGGATTGGCACTAGTGCTGAGTCCGTCTGGTGGAAACGACTCTTGACGGATGGACTCTCTGGGTGACGGCCTCTCCGATTGACCGTCGACGGACTCTCTGTCGGACTGACTCCTGTGTACCGGACTGTGGGACCAACTGTCTGTTCAACTGACTGTTCAACTGTGGGATCAACTTTGGCCCGCACTTTAAATACACGTTTTTCGACGAGTTTGCATGTTGCATCTTCTTTGTTCTTGCCTCGTGTTTCGCCCAGCGATTTCGTATGTGTGCGGTGTAAATTCCGCTGATTATGAAATATGAAGCCTTGCGTTATGTTGTATTTGTTACCTCCTTATTGTGTTTACATTTCGACACGTTTGCGGTGTCCCCGTTTACACAAGTTCGCGTGCCCTGATTACACAGATTCGCGTTTTAATTATTTGTTCGCGGAATATAACCCCAAAGTTCTTTGTGTTTTTTCTGGAAAATCCCTTTCGTGACATTACCCCCTCCCTTACAAATTGCTCGTCCCAGAGCAATGCTAACGTTCGTCGCGTGTTAAGGCAGGTCGTGAATAACCTGCTGAGTTCATTAAAGTTTTTTCGCTTACTCTTAATTAATCGCGGCGCGCACTCGTTTTTATAACACCTTGACATTGAATTATTAATAGTCTGTGGAAACAAAACGTAAACATAAATCGTTTAAGGATACCGTAGTTATTTCGTCTTTTCCATTTCGTATTTCAGCCAGGATTTGCGATGATGTTTGATTCTTCTCGTGGATCCGTTGCTTCGACTGGGTAGAATCCTTGTGGATTACTGCAGCGTTTTTTATGGCCCCGATTTCTTCTATATCTTCGTATATTCTTTCCGATGTTGATTTACTTCTTTCTCTCGCGTATTCACCTTTGGGCGGTACTTTACTGCCTGGCGGTTCAAGGAGGACTTGGCATGATCCAGAGGGTCTGCTCCTTGAGGATGCCGGTGATCGCTGTTTGTTCCTCGTTTCGCAGGAGGATTTGCACCTATTTTCTCGTGTTTTTTCTCCCTAGTAACATTTTTATCACAAAAATAATAATTAACATAATCATACCGATGACAAATATACTCGTAGCGACAAACACTTTTACAGTGGACTGGCGTCATTGTGAGCCCTACTGCGATTCTTCGAAATAGCCAGAGGATACCTATCGTAATTAGTTTTTCTTCTACATCACCTTTGTCTGAGTTGCTTCTTGTGCTTCGCGTAGGCACACTTTCTTCTCTAACTTCATACACTAAATCTTCGTTTTTTCGAACGTATTTTTCCAACTTGGCTGGCTCAAGGATGACATGGCACGATCCAGAGGGTCTTTTCCTTGGCGAGGCAATTGGTTGGATCTTGTTCGCTTCTCTTCATGCGGACCTTTCCCACTTGGTGTCTCAAAGAGGACATGGCATAATCCAGAGGGTCTTTTCTCTTTGTGCGACAGAGTTGGGGTTTATCCATTTTCCGCGAATTTGTTGCAACTTCTTTTCTTCTTATTCTCTTTATCACTTGGGAGACACATTCCTTAGTGACTGGAATACTGGTTGTATTCATGATATTTTCTTCGTACCCAACGATTTCGGTGTCCATCAATTCGGAGTGCACTACCCATATCTTCTCCAAACTGACACAGAAAATTCTTGTTGAGACGACAGTTTTTCATCATGATAACCATAATACTAATTGACAAGTGTCCTTGGTGATTGCTTCATAATCTTCTATTTATTACTTAAAACTCCTCTTTATTCTTCTGTAAATTTCTCGCTAACTTTTCATCTCGTATTCTCCTTCTGGCTTACATACTTCGAAGTTGATAATGACGAATTTCTTCGATTCGTGTGGGCATTTCACTTTTCAATGCTTCATCGAGCTATCTAACATATACAAACGTTTCATGTTCATGAACGTTTGGTAGCCGGCTTGATGTATTGTATTAGATAACTCGGTGTTGGATTTTCTATATCTGAAAAACTTAATTCAATTTCTTTCTTACTCCATTCCTCTTGTAGAGCCTTGATGTAGTGCGTAACCCAGTTTTTCTATCCTTAGGATTCTTTTACATTCCGGGGTTGGATTAAGTCTGCATGCTGAATACTTCATATATTCTGGCTGAAATTCTGGTGGTGTCCACGGTGCTTGATTGGTAGCATTCTTAATAATATTTAACGTTGACTATATACATATCTAAAATAATTTCTTACTATCTAATTTTCCAATAATGTATATGACTTAGGGGTGGCCGGAGTCCTATTCGATGTGGGTGCCTCTGTTACTCGGAGGTGGGTCCCCCACGTAATTCGTATCGATTTCGAACCTGGGAATGGGCAGATCCAATTTTGTCCGTATCCTGGTTACGTGTGACCTTGGATCTCTCGGTATCACAGGGGTCGACGGCTGTCCGTCGGGGAAATTCTCGTCGTATCTGTACCATATGAGAGCTCCTTTCACTAGAAACGGGTCGACGATCAACTTGTAATTCTTCTGGGGTTCCGTGGACGCCTGACTCTGAGTGCCTCTCGATTCCATGTTGTTCTCTGGACAGCTTCCTAAAACTTGTCTGTTACCTCGTAAATTTTTCGTTGTATTTTTTCTTAGTTCCGTCGGTGTGTTAATGTCCTCTTCTGTTTTCCATGTCTGTTCACCATGTCACGAGTCCGGGTTTTACTTTTGCGCGTACGGTGACACGCACGGAATTTTTGACGCCTCCACCATGTTACGGTATAGGGCAAGCCTTCATCATGTTACGATAAGGGCGGCTCCACCATGTTACGGTAAAGCCCAAGCCTCCACCATGTCACGGTATGGGCGTAGGTAGATGGTAGTAGATGGTAGAGCTTGAAAACACAGTTGTTTAACAAAGAAATTAATACCTCTTTATTCACGAAAAAGAATTAAATAATTTCAGTTCGGGGGTTTGTCTTGAAATGTAGGAATGCGGTCCGGGTGGTTGCGGTGACGACTAGCTCACGTTGTTCCCTTTAGGACGGACGGCAATGTTGTTGGCGGCAGTGGCAGGTGATGGCTTCCAGCAATGTTGATGCTGGGGTGGTGACGACGACGTTGTGGGTGGCGGCGACGGCGTTGTTAGACGTTGGCGGCGGCAATGTTGCTGGGCGGCGATATTGGACGTTGGCGGCGGCAATGTTGCTGGACGGCGATGTTGGGCGTCCCCTCGTGGATTGGCACTAGTGCTGAGTCCGTCTGGTGGAAACGACTCTTGACGGATGGACTCTCTGGGTGACGGCCTCTCCGATTGACCGTCGACGGACTCTCTGTCGGACTGACTCCTGTGTACCGGACTGTGGGACCAACTGTCTGTTCAACTGACTGTTCAACTGTGGGATCAACTTTGGCCCGCACTTTAAATACACGTTTTTCGACGAGTTTGCATGTTGCATCTTCTTTGTTCTTGCCTCGTGTTTCGCCCAGCGATTTCGTATGTGTGCGGTGTAAATTCCGCTGATTATGAAATATGAAGCCTTGCGTTATGTTGTATTTGTTACCTCCTTATTGTGTTTACATTTCGACACGTTTGCGGTGTCCCCGTTTACACAAGTTCGCGTGCCCTGATTACACAGATTCGCGTTTTAATTATTTGTTCGCGGAATATAACCCCAAAGTTCTTTGTGTTTTTTCTGGAAAATCCCTTTCGTGACAGTATGCACGAGACGAAATTAAAGCCATTTTATCACTTTTTAACAGTTTTGAACAAAAACTGTAGCGTTAATAATAACAGTTGTTAGGTAATATTCGTTTGATTTGATTTGAATATCGAATGATTTTTAAAAAATTTTATAACTCTTGCTGTGAAATTTGGACGCCATGTCTAAATTTAATTGAAAAATAAGTTATTGCATTCCTTGAGGTTATTTTACAGTAAAACTAAGACATGCCGTTCAAATTTCATGGCAAAAGGTGATCAAAGTCATTCGGTATAAAAAGTGTGGCTAAAATAGGGTCTACTTCCAGCGCCATCTATTATTTTAGCTTGTTGCGACTATTATTTAATCCATGGGAGTGAAGGTGGGATTGCGAAAGTAGCAACGTAAAAGTATGTGGGCTAGTACGGAGGCGTGCGGCAAGGGGTCATCAAGCAGCAATCTGTATTAAGGATTTGAATTTACCGCCGAAGATTTTATTGATTTGTTTGTTGTGCTTAGTTTATAGGTTAAGTATCGTGCGTCGCGTACTAGCTTACTATGAGAACTCGCATTTCTTAAATAAGTGTTCTCTACTGTCAAGTATTGCGTGTTATGATTAGAGCCAGTTTCATAATGGAATTTAAAGGAGTCACATTCAGATGTGTAAATAAATGTGTTTTCAGTTGTTAGGCTCAAATTAATTCCTCGATTAAATCGTTAAATTTTTTTTTGGAAATTTCTTGAAATTTCAATTTTTTCTTTTATTGTGAAATTTCATTGCATTTACCGTTGAAACGTTTCATATTGAAAATAATGAAATTTCCACGTTTCTTTAAAAAAAAATATTTTTTTGAAATTTCCACATCCCTAGGCTTGTCTAAGTAATATATTTTTTACTTCAACATAATTTTATTTTTTATCGCTGGTTCTCCTCAAATAACTCATCACTTTCACTGGTAGTAAATTAAATACTGTATACTAGATGCATCAGATATATCCATCACATCAGATTTAACACGGATAGTAGGTCCACGAATTGGTTAATATAAATATTTTTACCGCGCGGCCATGCATGTTGATGATTCGATGTGCGCATGTCACAATTAGAAATTCGCAAAGAATACGTGAATTGTTTGGACTGTCAGCAAACTACAATCCACAGCTGCTAGAACATCAAACTCGTAACGAGAAACTTAAAATTTTCACTGCTAGAACGCTAAAGTGTTACTGTTCAGTTATGTACTGTTGCTAGAACAAACCTATAAGTAGTCTGCGGAACGACGCCTTCCACTATCGTGTAGCTCCGATGCTTGGCCAGGGTCGTGCGTAATTAAGCTAGTCCAGTGCGTCGTTTTACGTTGAATTTAGCACAGCATACGGACTCTGTGTGATTCATAGATGATACTTGAAGTCGTCGTTCCGCAGAGTAAACATAATGGTCCGTTTTCACGCTCAAGCAATTTGCGCAAACGGATTTGCTTGCGCCAATGCATGCAGTTTGCCAACCTTTTTAGCTTGTGCAAGCAAAAAAATACGTTTTCATGCAACGACTTCCTTGTGCAAATTTGTGTGCACAAGCACATTTGCGCAAATTGCATGAGCGTGAAAACGGACCTTAACACACACTCGTGTTTTGCAGTTAATTCGTGCTTATCATGATAAGTACCTCACTTTGATAAGGTATTCTCAATCGAAAAGAAACAAACAATACGAAGATAGAGTTGATTTGTTTAAAAATGATTCGAAGCTACTGTTTGATATTTCGGCATGCAAATGCAAAAAATGTTCGATGTGTTCCTGTAGCAAGTCTAATAAAGTTCTTTGAATGAACAGGAGTTTCTCCTTGACCAAAGAACAAAAAGGAGAATGATATAGGGGGTATTGATGTCAAAGAAACAAGCAGTATTCGTAAGAGAATGGAAAGAAAACGGAAAGAGGAAGCTTCGTCAAAAAATCTAATTTCCAAGGAAATAACTTTCATCCAATTGGCCACGAGAGAGAAAGATAGTGATTGCTCCTCAACAGAAATTGAAGATCAGGATAAAGATTACGTAACCAAAATGCATGAGCCTTCACTTTCAATTTCCTGTGGTCATTCTAAGAAAGCTGCCAATCAAGACAGAATTAAACTGCAGAACGTTGCAAGTCTGTGACCAATTTGGTGTTTCCGATAGATCCGCCGCTGCTATTGCCACTGCCACTTTGCAAGATTTCGGAATTGTAACAGCAGACGATTCATTCACTGTAATTGACAGGGGCAAGGTGCGAAGAGCAAGATGTTCCACTCGAAAATATTTACAAATGGAAGCTCAAGTTGAAACCAATTATATAACTGGACTATATCTGGACGGAAGAAAAGACAAAACAATTTGCCAGGAGAAACTAGATGGAAAGTTTCATCGCAGGACTATTTCTGAAGAGCATATATTTCTTGTTCAGGAGCCTGGTTCTCTGTATTTGGGACACGCTACACCTACTTCGAGTTCGGCTGGAAGTATTCTCAAACGGTTAACTGAATTCTTCTTTGAAAACAATATAAGTCTTGAAAACTTGGTAGCAATAGGATGCGATGGAACTGCGCTAAACACTGGAAATAAGACAAATTGAGATTTCGTAGAAACGACCGATGCAATTGTTTGTTTGCCAACTGCATGCGAACGAACTTCCTTTACGCCACTTGTTATGTCAACTGGATGGTTTGACTACTGGCCCGCGAGGATTTTCAGGGCCCATTGGAAAAAATCTAGAAAAGTGCGAGCAGCTTGAAATTGTAGACTTTCGTCCTGTTTCATGTGACTTACCGGCAATTGAATCAACAAATTTAAGTACAGATCAAAAGTATTTGTTTGATATCGGCCGAGCTGTTTCAAGTGGTAAATGTTCTATCGCTTTCGCTAATCGTAATTCTGGTAAACTGTCTCATGCTAGGTGGATTACAACAGCAAATCGCCTTTTAAGATTATATATTTCCACAGAAAATCCTTCTGCCAACCTTCTTACTCTGGTGGAATATATAATTAAGGTTTATTCGCCGATGTGATTTCACATAAAATTTCACTCTTCCTGTAAAGATGGGGCTAGGCATGTGTGGAAAACAATCGAGCTGTCAAGAGATCTGAATGAAATAGTCAAGCAGATCATTTATCCAGTAATACAGAGGAACGCTTATTTCAGCCACCCAGAAAACTTGCTCCTCGCAATGATAACGGATGATCGTAAACAAATTCGTGAACTAGGATTGCGAAAAATTTTAAAGGCGAGGAAAAACAAGCCAATGGAACTACGTCAATTTACCATTCCAAAATTAAATTTTGAAGCCACCGATTATTTTGAAATTATTAATTGGCAAGAAGTTAAGCTCACCGAACCTCCAATCACAGCTGGTATCATCGAGCAGAAATTGGAAGCCTTCATTTCCAACCAGGAAACTCCAGCTGTTAACTTCCCAAGGTATCCATGCCACACACAAGCAGTAGAACGTTGTGTGAAGTTGGTTACTGAAGCTTCACAAACTGTGATAGGTCCTCACGCGCGAGACGGCTTCATACGTGCTCGCATCGTTTCTCGAACTCTTTTGCCTCGATTCGAAACTAAGAAGGACTTTTTCAATCGTTAAAAATTAAGTTCTAATAAATAAACAGAGCGGCCATAAAACCTTAATAAATCATGTTCTGTTTTAAATGACCTTTCAAAGAAAATATGAAGTATTTGGTATCAGCGTATTCAGAAAAAAATATTCTATCGAACTAAGCTAAGAAGCACTAGGTTCCATTTAAAAAAAGTTACGACCTAATGAAAATTTGAAATGCCGTAAAAATGTTAAAAATCAAAATACAATCAAAATAGCGATTTTCTCGAATTGCTTGATCGCATTAGAAGAAAAATACACTTCCTAGAGTTGAAAAACAAAAAAGTTTTTTTTTTTCGTTGTCATGGAAACCAAAATTACCAAATGATACATATTCGGACTCGCAATGATCTGCAGATTCCAAATATGTAAAAATATACAGGATGTTCTATTTAAAATAACAAAGCTGACGTCATTTCCGGTGAAACCGGAAGTCCTACGGTGTTCAATGGTATGTCGGAAAATGCGCTTTTTTACTTAATTTTCATTTTCCAAATTTCATTGAAATCGATTAAAAAATAAAAGTTCTAGAAGAATGAGCATTGGCGTGGGACACCCGGTATATTGAAAATGTACTTATTTATTAGAACTTAATTTTTAACGATTGAAAAAGTCCTTCTTAGTTTCGAATCGAGGCAAAAGAGTTCGAGAAACGATGCGAGCACGTATGAAGCCGTCTCGCGCGTGAGGACCGATCAACATGAGGCAGCAATGTTACGATCAATAAGGATATTGTTTAGCTGCAAGTCGAGACCATTTTGAACACATTATTTAAAAATGTTAATTTGATGTTTTTCTGTGTTGTCATAGTCATGGCTAACTGCTAATAAAATATCAATTTTCCTGAAAACTTTTTCTATTTTTGGTAATATGAGTACAAAATTTTAAAAAGTAAGTAAGGCTTCAAGTGCATTTTAGAATTCTGAACAATTTTTTCCTTTACCGTTTTGCTCTAAAATTTACAGGAGAGCCAACATTTGGAAATATTAAATTTTATGTGCTATTTCTCTTTGTCTGAAAAACGAATCAACACCGTGTATAAGAAAGATCTGTTTCATTTTTGAAATGAATTTGTAGGAAATACTATTGACTTTAGCAAGTCCTCAGTTTCCACCAGTATATAAAGCAAAGCCTGGTAATGGTCTATTGCTTTGGGTGAAACATTTTGTGGAAGAAAAAGATAAGATGTTGAATTTAAAACATAGGGCAGAAGAATTCCAAGTAAAAGTTGCAAATGCTATTGTAGGGAGAAAATTTGGTAGCTACGTCGAAGCTGATTTTGCTGTATTTCCCACTGTTGAAATGTCAAAGGTATAGCAATTATTTCATTGATGTGTTTTTAATACACTTTTTATACCTTTATTTTTTAGGCACTGAATGAATCAAAATCCGTGAATATCGGGCATGTAAAAATTCCCAAGAATTATCTTCTACCTAATGACAAATTGGGAAATATAAATTTAGAATTAGATTTTCAAAATTTACAAAAGCTACTTCAAACTTTGTCATGTTAGAATGTTATAAGTGATATGAAGCAACGTAATTTATTAATATTTATATTTGTATTCTATTTTCAAATATTGGATTTTTGTTTATGCATAATTTAATATGGTTTACTAAAATGTGCTTAGGATCAGTAAATAAAAATATTCTAACTTAAGAAAAAAATTATAATAGAGCCCTTTTTTAAGAATTGCACACCAAAATACAGACTCGTTGATTTATTTGTGTGTAGCCTTGTGAGCAAGAACTCAAGCATGTAATCGTTGACATTTAGTTTTACGTTGTGTAATCAGCTTCGATATAATGGACTGAGGACTGTATTTTTTGTTTGTTTGATTAAAAGAAAACTTCGTTGGTACGAGGACCTTTTTGACGAAAAATTCTATTGATATCGTTTTCAATTGTTTTTGTTTACATATTTTTTTAAAGGATGTATGATTTTTCGTATGAAATATAAATTGTGGTAACATAACTCCCCGCCTTGAACATTTTTTTTTTTAAAGAAAGTGTTTAAATATTCTTAAATTGCAGATAAGTATGAACTGATTATAATAATAAAAATGAATTACTTTAACTACTCTTAACATGCACAGTTTCACTGTCACTATTTTCATTTTCAGGTACTGGAAGAGGACACAACTTCGCTACTGTTCTCTTGAAAATGCCCTTATGAGTCTTCACTGTAGCAACTCGAACTATGTTGTCGTCACCGGGATGAAGCTCTACTATTCGTCCAAGAAGCCATTGGGAAGGAGGTAAGTTATCCTGTTTGATTATTACCAAGCTTCCAATTTTCAACCCTGGATTTTTGATCTTCCATTTCTTTCTTTCTTGCAGATGACACAGATATTCTCGTGACCACCTTTTCCAAAAACTTTGTACTAATTGTTGCTGTAACTGGAAACGTGACAGCCTGTTTGTTGGTGTGTCCAGCAGTTGTAGTTCGGGAATAGCAGTCAATGGTTTACCAATTAAAAAATGAGCTGGAGTTAGTGGCTGCAGATCATTGACGTCCGATGACAAGGGGTATAATGGTCTAGAATTTAAAATTGCTTCTATCTGTGTTAAGATTGTGTAAAATTCTTCATATGTTAATTTTGTGTCATTTATTACTCTTGATAAATGCTGTTTTATATTTTTTATGTTTGATTCCCAAAGCCCTCCAAAATGAGGCGAGTTTGGGGGAATAAAATGCCAAGTTATATTTTGATTTGTACAATAATTTGTAATTTCTGCTTTAGAGTTTGAGAAAAATTCATGCAAGGCAGATAGTTTTTTAGCTGCTCCGATAAAATTTGTTGCATTATCTGAATATAAATGAGCTGGTTTGCCTCGACGTGATGCAAACCTTCTCAAAGCAGCAAGGAATGTTTCACTTGATAAATCTGTCACAAGTTCAAGATGTATAGCTTTAGTAGAAAAGCTCTTTGTAGTCTTTGAACCTCTACCTTTACGATCTTTTATGTTAAAAGGCCCTGCGTAATCAATTCCCGTGATATAAAATGGATTGTTAATTGTAACTCGTTCTTTTGGTAAATTTGCCATTATTTGATCAAAAGATTTTGGTTTAGATTTAAAACATCTGATGCAATCTCGAACTACTGACTTAGCTACACTCATTCCAGATGTAACCCAATAATGCTGCCTTACTGTAAATAATAACAATTGTGGACCTGCATGAAGTAATGTTATATGTGTATTTTCAAAAATTAATTTCGATAAACGATGTTTCCCCGATAAAATTAAAGGATGTTTCTGAGCAAAGTTTAAGTAAGAATTTTTTAATCGACCACCAACTCTTAATAAACCTTTAAGATCAATGAATGGAGCAAGAGATAATAAATTGTGGTTTGTCTTTAAATTTTTTTATTTAGTAATAAATTAATTTCTTGAGAAAAACTCTCTTGCTGTGACAATTTTATTAATTGTTTCATACTGAGGTCTAATTCTGTAATAGTCAAGTATCCGTATTGTCGTTCAGATTTTTGTTTCTTAATATTTGAGGTGAACCGCAAAATATATGCCATTGTTCTCTTCAACCTGTTCAAACTAGAGAACCTTTCGAAAATCTGAAAATTATTTTCAACAGTAGTCGAGCAAACATTATTTACAGAATTTTTAATTAAAATTGAAAATGAAGATGATGGCCAATGATTATTGGGAAGAGATAACCATGAAGGGCCGTTCCACCAAAATTGAGACTTAAGTAAACTTTCAGGAGAAATTCCTCGTGAAGCAAGATCGGCAGGATTATCTTTTGTGTTTATGTATTTCCAATTGTTAATCTGTGTTAATTCTTGAATTTTAGAAATACGATTTTTTACAAAAATTGGCAATGAATGAGATGGAGTATTAATCCAATGTAATTTGAGAATCTGACCACAGGTGACATGGGCATTCGATAGTGAATGATTTTTGAACCTTATTAATTAATTGACTCAACAATAAAGCACTACACAATTCTAATCTTGGTATAGTTAAACATTTTAGTGGAGCAACTCTTGTTTTTGCGCATAAAAGATTAATTGAAATATTTCCCTTCTGATTGATGCTGCGAATGTATACACATGCACCATATGCATTTTGTGATGCATCACAAAAACCATGTAATTCTAATTCTACAAAATTTTTACAAACGACATGTCTATCTAATTGTAACTGATTTAACTTTGTTAAATTAGTTCGGAATCTTAACCATGCAGTCTTTAAATCTTCTGGAATAGGATCATTCCAATCTAATTTAAGAAACCACAGTTTTTGAATAATTATTTTTAAGAAAATAGTGCATGGGCTTAACAAACCTAATGGATCAAAAATCCTGGCTACGTCAGACAAAATTGATCGCTTATTAATTGATAAAGAATTTTCAAAATTTTTGATTTGATAACCTAATGTATCGGATTTAATGTACCATTTTACTCCTAAAGTTTTTGAAAACTCATTATCTCCTAAATTTAAAACACTGACAGGTTCATTTTCATTTTGAAACTCCTGCAAAAAAAGCTTGCTATTAGAATTCCATTTTCTTAAATGAAAACATGCTGAATTTAGAATTGAATCAATTTCTTTACATGTATTGATTGCAACTGTTTCAGAATCAAAACCTGTTATTAGATCATCAACATAAAAGTCATTTTGTATTATTGAAGATGCAAAACAAGATTTTGTCTGATATTCACGAGCCAATTGCATTAAGCATCTCATGGCTAAATATGGAGCAGATCTAGTGCCATAGGTAACTGTATTTAATGTGTAAATGGAAATCGGATCGTCTGAATTAAATCTCCAAACAATATTTTGAAGATGTCTGTCGTCAGGATGAATGATGACTTGCCTATACATTTTTTCTATATCTGCCGAAACTGCAAAAGGATGTTGTCTGAATTTTATGAGTATGGAAAATATTTCATTCTGAATGGGTGGCCCTGTAAATTGTAAGTCATTAACTGACCAACCTGAATCGGAATTCGCTAATCCATCAAAAACTACTCTTAATTTAGTAGTTAAACTTTCTTATCTAATAACACCATGATGTGGCAAGAAATATGCTGTATTGGAATGAATTGAATTTGCTTGAGACATGTGATTTAAATCTATGTATTCTTTCATGAATTGAGAATATTGAGCTTTTAGATTAGAATTATTTGAAAATTTACGTTCTAATTGTTGCAGACGTTTAATTGATAATGTTTTCGAATTACCTAAATTAGAGGCAGAATGTTTCAGTGGTATTCGAACAATGAATCGTCCTTGTTCATTTCTAGAGAATGTTTCTAAGAAATGTTTTTCGCAGTAAACGTCATCGGAAGACATAGAATGTTCGTTATTAATTTCCTCTACTTCCCAAAATTTCTGCAATTTAGAATCAAGATTACTGTCTGTTTTAGAAAAATTACAATGAAATTTTGAAATGGATTCTGAGATGATACCTGATATAATCCAACCGAATTTTGTATTTTGAAGAACTGGCATATTCTTACCCAATGGAATTCTTTGATTATGAAGAATATTCCAAAAAATACCTGCGCCAATGAGTACATCAATTTCACTAGGCTCGGTAAATTGAGGATCTGCCAATTGAATGTTGGTTGGAATATTCCATGAGCTGGTACTTATAGTGAATGAAGGCAAATTACCTGTAATTGTGGGCAAAACAAAACAAGAAAGACTAGTAGAAAATTCATAATTGAGTGAATGTATCACAATGTTACATTTCTTTTGAATGACGGATGAAACACCATTGATTCCTACAATGTTCATGTTTGTTGAATGTTCTTCGAGTCCTAACTTTTTGCAAAATTTTGAAGTAAGAAAATTTGACTGAGAGCCACAATCAAGCAAAGCTTTTGCAGTATGAATGTTTCCAGAAACATCTGGAACTAAAATTGATACAGTGGAAAGTAAAACGTGTTGATTAGGATAATGACTTGTGAAACTAACTTCTGATGAAATTGTTGTTGCATTTGGCTGAGTTGTCTTTGATGTGATTGGTTCATGTGTGTTTAATAATTCTGGATGGAGTAAAGTGTTATGTTTGGCTTTGCACTTTTTGCAAAATCCAGATCTGCAGGTTTTAGTTGTGTGGCCTGAACGTAAACAGTTATTACAAAGATTCAGTTGCTTTATTGTTTTTAATTTATCTGACAAATTTAATTTTAAGAATTTTTCACAATAATAAATTAAATGAGTCCCATTACATACAGAACATTTAACATTTGAGGATATTAGTGAAACTTGTTTGACATTATTATTTAACTGTCTATGTTCTTTTGTATTTTTATTGTAGTTAATTTCAAGTGTTTCTAGAAAATCAGCTCTTGAATTCAAAAAGCTTTTGAAATCAAAAAGTGTTGGGAAATTATTACCTGTTTTAACCTTTTCCCATTCCCGAACAGTAATTTTGTCAAGCTTTGACGTAATTACAGAATTTAACTGTTGATAGAAAGATCAACAAAGTGTCCCAATGTTCTGTTGGTTGTTTTAGTTTTTGAAGAGCTCTTAAATGTTTAAAAATTGTATCAATTAAATTTCTTATTCCTATTGAGGATTCCTTTACAAGTGGATTTAATTCAAATAAAGATTTGATATGATTATTGATCAATAATCTAATGTTATCATACCTGTTGCAAAGTAATTCCCATGCGATTATATAATTCTCAGATGAGAATTCTAGAGACTGTATGACTTTTATTGCGTCACCTTCTAGTGAAGCACGTAAATAATGGTACTTCTGACCATTATCAATTGATTTGTTTGAATTAATTAGTGATTCAAAAGTATCTTTGAATTCCAGCCAATTACCATATTTACCGTTAAATTTTGCAAGCTTAATTGTTGGAAGTTTGATGTTCTGGAAAATACCGTTTTGTTTTGAGGAATCTGATGTGCCAGTGACATTGTCAATTTGAATTTGGCTGACAGATGTGTGGACTTGTTTTAAAATAACTTTTGCGTCTGTTATTGCGGATGAATGCTTCTCCGTGAAATCTTCTCTTTCTAAATATTGTCTTTCTAAGTCATCTTCATCGCAAATGTATTCTATTTTACTCTGAATTTCATCAAATTCCTCAAACAATGATGCAAACTTATTACTACGATCTTGTAATTCAATGATTATTTTTTCTTCTAATACTTGATCATTTGCATATACATCTTGAACTGTGCGCAAATATTTTATAAAATTTGTCAGTTTATATTTTATAGTACCTCGTTTACGCACGAGTTTTTCAACAGTTGTGACGTCTTGCATGATCTTTCAAACTCAGAAACGTACTAATTGAATTATTGTAACTTAGTTACAAGTGAAATTGTATTAATGTCTAAAAATATTTGTCAAAATATTTTCTTTTGCAAAATGAATATAAAAATATGAGTGTGTTTATAAATGAATACAACCTTAACACAGATAGCAGAGTATAAATTCTAAACCTTATCTGAATTCCTGAGTTGATGTGTGGTGGGTGCTTCTTCTCCTGGCTGATGCGCCTAGTTCATGCTCGATCCGGCTCGATCGGACCAAATAGTTTTACGTTGTGTAATCAGCTTCGATATAATGGACTGAGGACTGTATTTTTTGTTTGTTTGATTAAAAGAAAACTTCGTTGGTACGAGTACCTTTTTGACGAAAAATTCTATTGATATCGTTTTCAATTGTTTTTGTTTACATATTTTTTTAAAGGATGCATGATTTTTCGTATGAAATATAAATTGTGGTAACAACATTCATTTAATGGCGTTTCGAATTTGTGCTTGCCTTTCATAAATGCGATTAGTCTTCTATAAATACTTGCTTATTTTTTTTCGTTGCCTGTTACTCCACTGACTATTTATTTAGACCCCTCCTTCCATTATTTTGTTCATATTTTTGGCTCTGCTTGTGTAGGTACTTTACTTGTGTAAATTTTCCTTTAGTACTGTACATTCACGTAAAATTCTCAGATAAACAGTTTAGACAGAAATTAGAAATGTACACAGCAGAAGTGATCTAAAGAGATCTTAAATACAACTCGCTTCAGATTGCTTCCGGTTATACCGCTTTCAGTGAACAATTTTATCTAATGTTTGATAGTTTTCAAATATCGGATATCGATTTATCAATATTTTTATACACTGACATAGGAAAAATAAGATAAATGAAGAATAAATGTCGTGGAGAGTAAAAGAATCAAAACATTAACCTATCCTCTGGCAGAATGTGAGAAAATCATCGGTAAACAATAGAAAAATATTATTGGAAGCACCAACATGAATCTCTAATTTGACAAAAAAAAAATATAAATATCACAAAAATAATTTGACAAACAAAAAAGGAAAGATAGCAGAAACAAATAACATGGAAATTTTTGTAATAATGAATGAAAAACAAACTAAAGTCAACGATTCTCTATTAGACAATGCAAGATTAAAAGACCAGACAAACAAAAACAAATGAAAAATCAGAAAAAAGCAAAAGAAAAAACAAAAGGCAACTGTAAAAACCATCAAAAATAAAGAAGTTTGATAATTCTTACTAAATGATACATACTAAAAATTAAAACAATGAAATAGAATAAGACGAATTGTATCAAAAAAGAAACAAAAAGTTGACAGCTGAAATTATAAGACCGACAAAGTAAAAGAAAACTTGAAGAAGTGTCAATAATCAAAATTTGAATGGTTCACCATTGGTAACTTTTTTACTTTTAAAGATGGAAATTCAGTGAAATCAGCAAAAATGGCTAAAGTGGAAATTTCACGGGCAGCAAGATGACGAGCGGTTAATACCGTTTTCCACTGGCACACTCCGCGTACACGAGTGTACACTACTGGAATTTTATGTTCCACTGCACAGTGCGTTATTTAAGCAATCTAACTGGACAAAAATGAATATAGATGTATACTCAAAAGTATAAAATCGCACATTAAATCAACAATATTCATTTTGTCATAAAACGAAAAAAATATTAAAAAGAAATAACCATGGGTGATGATTAATTCGATACAAAGTCATGCTACTTAATAAGACCAAAAATTAATGCAACATATTTAAGTATTTTTAAAAAGTATATTTGTTAGGAAACTTTTAATTATATATTTATATCTACTTATCAGTGCCTTATGCTACTTAAGGTAAATGTAAAATATGTTATTACCTATTAAGGTCTTCGTAAAATTATTATATTCTTGAATGGCTATTTTTAAATTTCAGCTATACCTATAAACTCTCCAAAAGGCTTATAAAGATTTCAGACAAATAATGACATCCATTCTATTTTCTTAAGTTTATCTAAATTGTGATTGCAAGGCACACCCTAATAGTTATAGTTAATAATAATAGTTATAGTTATATAATAATAATATAATATAATATAATAGTTATATAATAATAATAGTTATAGTTATAGTTAATAATGCTATAATGGCACAATGGCATAAAGAGTTTACGATTGTTTCAAATTCGAAATATCTATAAAAATCTGACATTTTGTACTGACATCGTACGAAAAAGATGATACAAATTTCTCGCCGGTCAATTTTTGATATATGGATTCTTCATTCGAAGAGAACAAGTACAGATGCCATTATAACATTTCTTTTACGAAAGCTGGACAAAACTTCACTGCCAAATAATATTTTAGAGAATTTAAAATTCTGGTCTGTGGAATTTGTGGAACTACCTATTGATTTAATTCTACATTGACATTGAAGTATACTAAAATATATTGGTTAAAAATTAAATTTTTAATAATGTTTATAAAAAAAATAAATTCGAAGTAATTTGTAAAAATAATGTAAATGTATTTTCGTAATACTTGAATGTTATTTCATTATAACTGCACTGTCTCCATGGTTGTTATCATAGGTTTTTATGCTTTCCATAACGGCCTGTTAAATTTTAACGGCCGTCTATTTGCTCTGTATCTCATACGTTGCTATAGTTACAACTAAATCACACTCATAATTCTGCCTACTTATCGAAGTTTATTAATTATGAATGTTTTTGCCAAAATAAATATTTATTTCATCATTTAGTATTACGAAATAGTATATTATTATACAAGTTTCACAAGAAGGCTTATTGTAACACGAGTGGGGTTGGGGTACGACTAGCGAAGCGTAGCGAGCTAGGAGTGCCCCAACGGAACGAGTGTTACAATGCCTCTTGTGAAACGTGTATAATATACTATTTTTTCTACTTTGCGTCACTTATTGAACAAAAATATGAAAAATATTGGATCTTCTTAGTATATGGGGAATTTTAGTTGTAATGCGTGGCAACACTGAAAACCTTTCGTTTTAATCAAAAGTCACATTAACAAGTTATTAATTTTTCTTATCCAGCTTCATTGTGAGTATATTGTTAAGTAACAAATAAATACTGAGTTATTTTGTAAAATCTATTAAATATTTTCAATTAAAAATGACTAAAATTTCCCCAAAAACAGTGTCACAATGAGCTTCATTGTGAAACTGTTTTTGGTGTCACAATGAGTTCATTGTGAACGCAAAGTAGAAAAAATATAAAACAACATACGGCCGATATGCATATAACTCGGGTAATTTATAGCCTCGTCTGGCGTCTCGGCCATAGAACTTACCCTCGTTCGTTATATCAAGCATATCGACCGCGCGGCCTAATAGGCGATTCCAATCACCGGCGATAGTAAACAAACATGGTGGAAGAGAAGTAATGTTTTGCATACATAACCTGCACCTTATACTATATTTTTAGTTTCGATGACCTCAGATGTTATGTTTAACATTCGGGTAAGAGCGTGTAACAAGTGTCTAAATAAAAACCTGGTCAAGTGGGTTGTGATCGAGAATTTATCCATTACATTTACATAGCAGAATTACTAAATGTAGCCCACTTGACCAGGTTTTTATTTAGACACGAGTTATATTATACAAATACATTGTTTGTTATGAAAATGAATATTTCGGTCTTTCCCTTTTCTGAAATGGCAGCCATAAACACAGCAATTTGTGTTGTTCCTATTTATTTTTGCCATTTAAAAAAATTACTCCAAGTACAGAAATACTGAAGTGCTCACCAGCCCCTGTAAATTATGTTAAAATATGTAAAATTGTACAATTAAAACAAAGAATACACATACACTTTTCTGCTTTAACCTAATGTAACTAGGCGGTGTCCGAAAGCCAGGCAGGATCCTGCACGAAGGAAGACACGTGGGAAACTAAGCCTGGTCGGTGCAGATGGGCAAACGTCGAGCCGTATTCAAAGGGCCCCAAAGACCAAAGCCATGAAAGTAAAAGCCCTGCGGCGATTAACCAGCAGTGTCTTCGTGTATGCCACTATTGATGACATCCCTCACACCATGTTATTGGATACGGGTGCGATGAAGACTATCTGGAGGCCCGACTTTATCAAGTCATGTAGACGCACTGAGCCGACTAAGTGGAAACTGAGGACAGCAACCGGAACATCAGCAATTGTCCATGGTCAAGTAGAGGTGACCATTACCATTGGATCGACTCCCATTAAACACCGTGCGCTGGTAGCAGTAATAGAGGATGAGGCGATTCTGGGCATGGACATCATGTGTACCCATGGGTTCCAATTGGATCTGAAGCGTGGCGTGATGGCGAGGAGTTGGTTCTACATCAACGTGAGGACGTGGCCGCTCGAGTTGTTCTCGCAGAAGATATCGTATTGCCCAGCAGAACCGAGGTTATAGTCGACGCAAACCTGAATGGCGCTTTCCAAGATGGGCAAGTCATTATGGTCAAATCTAATACTGACGATCAGAAGATTGGAAAAGGAGTTCTCGTTGGAAAAATGTTGTTGACAGCAAAGAAGGAATACCAGTCCGCCTAATGAATGTGAACTGTTTCCCCGTCAACAACAAGAAAGGTACGATCTTGGGAAGCTGTGCCATGGTGCCCTCCATCTCCCGCCAACTAGAAGCAAACGTGCAAGAGAGGAAGGTCCTGAAGAAGTTGTTGGAAATGGTCATGTCAACGGCCCAGGAATTGACTCCAGAACAAAAGACAAAAGCAGAGAACCTGATCTGTCGCTATCAAGATGTGTTCGAGGTAGAAAATGGACCTAATAAGGGAAGAACCGACATCGTCAAACACAAGATAGAGACCGGAGAAGAAAGACCCGTCCGGTCTTCCCGTCCCAATCGCATTATTCGCGAGATGGAAAAAGACAATATAATTGAGCCATCGAGCAGCCCATGAGCGTCACCGGTAGTGCTTGTGAAGAAGGATGGATCCACACGGTTCTGCGTAGACTGCTCAACAACGTCACCAAAAAGGACAGCTATCCTCTGCCACGGATTGATGACACCCTGGCCGGTTCAAAGATCTTCTCAACCTTGGATTTAAAGAGTGGTTATTGGCAAGTGGAACTAGCGCCCGAAGATCGAGAAAAGACGGCGTTTTCCCTTGGTATGGGTCTATGGCAATTCACGGTGATGCCGTTTGGGTTATATAATGCCCCAGCGACATTCGAGAGACTAATGGAGACGGTTTTAAAGGGTCTGTCATGGACAACGTGCATGGTATACCTGGACGACATAATTGTCATGGGAAAAACGTTCGACGAACACCTGAAGAACCTGGAAGGAGTGTTCCAGCGGCTACGCGGAGCTAGACTAAAGCTTAGTCTCAAGAAGTGCCACCTTTTTCATAAGGAAGTGAATTATCTAGGCCATATTGTTAATGGGAATGGCATCGCCGTTGACCCAGTAAAGACTCAGGTCGTGAAGGACTGGCCAACTCCCAAGAATAAACATCAGATAAGGAGTTTCCTTGGCCTGTGCACTATCGGCGCTATGTTCCCGGATTTGCAGACATCGCTAAGCCGTTGACGAAACTCACCGAAGAAGGTCGCCCGTTGGAATGGGACCAACACTGCCAAATTAGTTTTGAACAACTAAAACAGTACTTGGTAAGTGCTCCTATTCTGAGTTACCCTCTCCCAGAAGGCAAGTTCGTCGTGGACACCGACGCTAGCAACGTTGGTATTGATGGCGTACTCTCCCAGATACAAGATGACGTGGGAAGTCCTTTTGAGAGAGATGCCATAGATGTAGCCGGCCCATTTCCACAAACGAATAGTGGAAATAAGTACATCGTCGTGGTGATGGACTACTTTAGCAAGTGGGCTGAAGTCCTTATCCGAGAATAGGTCAGTCGGTATGGCGCGCCCATGGAGCTGCATTCAGATCACGGAAGGAACTTTGAATCGGCTTTATTCAAGAACGTGTGTACTCTGCTCGGCGTCCGAAAAACTAGAACCACTGCACTTCACCCGCAGTCGGGCGGAATGGTGGAAAGATTCAACAGAACCATCAACCGACATTTGTCCAAGGTATTCTCCGATCATCAGAGAGACTGGGATACGTACATTCCCCTTTTTCTACTGGCATACCGTTCGCCCGTTCATGAGACAACAGGAGAGACACCAGCAAAACTGGTATTTGGACGAGAGCCAAGACTGCCCTGCGATCTGTAATTCGGCGTGAAGCCTGGTGAAGTCCGTGCCGACGAAGACTACGTGAGCGGTCTACGCTGAAAAATGGACGACATTCACAATCAAGTGTGTGACAACATACAGATAGCCAGCGACCGAATGAAGGAGCATTATGACATCAACGCTCAGAATGGGGGATACCAATCTGGAGCGCTGGTCTGGCTTTATAATTCTCAGAGGCGTCGAGGTCTGTCCCCAAAATTGTACACATCTTGGGAAGGTCCTTACATAATGATGAAACGGATCAACGATGTCATCTACCGCATCAAGAAGGTTCCGCATGGCAAGCCCAAAGTGATCCACTTCAACCGGATGGAAATGAAAGGACAGTACAAAGGACGCAAGGTTCCGAAGTGAACTTCGAAACCTTTATGTCTCATCACCAGACAACGGACGGAATGATGGAATTCAATGTCGTTCGCAAGAGCGGCACGCCCTGCCCGGTAACTGGTCGTCTTAATATCCCGAGCGTAAAATTTGGCGTTCGCATCACTACAGTTTAAATTCTAAATAAATATAGTAATCCTTTTAAAATAAGAAATTATAATTTACGGATTATAACTTTATGTTTATTATAGCATATTAATCACTTTTTTGAAAATAATATATTAATATATTGACCCGGCTTCTGCCCGACGCTCACGGACTTGCTACTTTACGTGCGCGTTGAGTCCTCGAGGCGAAGTGACCGTGAACAGTCATACAAATGTCCGTCCTTTGCTCATCACGCCACAGGGAATAAGGCACGATTCGGAGTGACCACAGAAAGGCAGCAAGACCTTTTTCAAGTACCACCGGAGTACAGTCTGGTCCATTGTGTGGCAGAAGACCTAAGAATGTCCAAGGGGATAGCCCAGGTCTGCCGAAAGAAATTTGGTCAGGTCGAGGAACTCCGAAGACAGCACCCCATAGTGGGCAAGAGCCTGCAGATCATCGACACAGAGGCGGATCAAAGACGACACGTGTACTACTTAGTCACCAAGAAGACATCAAGCGGTAAGCCTGACTATCGCAGTGTTTGGAGAGCTTTATGGAGCCTGAAGAGACAGCTGGTGGAAGGCAAGGAGACGAAATTAGCCATTCCAAGATAGGCTGCGGACTAGATGGGCTGGACTGAAGGGTCGTTCGCAACATGATAGAAGTCATCTTCAAGGGAACGGGAATTGAAGTTCTAGTCTGCAGTCACCACCCACAGGCAGCTGTCGGCAGTAAGAAATCCGTAGACTACTATTTCTTCCAGACCGGATGTTGTAAAAAAGGTCCAGCATGCCGATTTCGACATTCTCCTTCAAGGCTATCACGAGGAACGTTCCGAGACGAAACGTTTTTAGGAAAGGGGCAGTGTGACGATTCCGGCGCCAGCCCGTCTCGTCCGTCACCGCCGACGCGCCTTAGACGAGAAACTTCGGGCCCTTCGAGATCACGCCAGCGGTGGAATCAACCGTAGGCTCTCCGTCGCCTTCCAGGCGATTCTCGAAAAACAGCCCCGGTTTATATAGAAAGCGGGAGCCGGTGAATGGGGAACAATTCGGCGTTGGACTGTTCTGCATTAAAGTTCGCGTTAGACTTTCGCTCGGCTGTTAAAATAAATTAGATATAAGCTTGTAAATAAATGTTATTGTTATAGTGTAAGTTTATAAATAAATCAGTTTGCTTTTAAATAAATTAGTTTATTGACCATACAGGTGTCCACCGAGTGCCGCGGTCTTCTCTACCGCCTGTAGTATATAAGATTCAAACGAGCTAAGATGTAACTCAGTCAGCTCTACTTCATAAAATTATTTTTGGCTATACAGATTGTTCAGTAACTGAGAGCCATACCAAAGTTATATTTTTTTAAATGGAACACCCAGTATATTTCGAAAGTACGCATAACGAATAGGTAATAACCAAAAATTTAGAAAGTTTTACTTAACAGTTTGTAAGATATTGATGTTTAAGTGTAAAGAAATTGCCATAATATGAGTGCTTATATCTTTGTTATTTATTTACATTTCGTCTTGAATTTTTGTAGGTACTCAATATAATATCTTTTCTACAGAAATTTCAAAACAGCTTCGGTCTATCAGTTATCATGTGTACAGGGTGTTGAGTTTTGCGAAAGATAATTTTTCTCAAAATTTTCAAATGGAACACCCAGTGTATCTAGACTCTCGTGAAACATTGTCTTAA
This sequence comes from Dorcus parallelipipedus, assembly GCA_958336345.1. Lineage (NCBI taxonomy): Eukaryota > Metazoa > Arthropoda > Insecta > Coleoptera > Lucanidae > Dorcus > Dorcus parallelipipedus. The sequence goes on from OY284476.1 coordinate 32,577,337, forward strand.
TAAGCTTTCATAAAACGCCAAATGTATTTGCTTAAACTGAAGAAGTCGTGAGACAAAAATTAATAATTTTTATTTCTTTCAATACTGACGTTATTTAGTCTTTCTGTCCGGTTCTTCTGTTTCAATTTGCTGATAAATCAATGAATATGTTTTATTTTTTGTTCAAAGTAATTGAATATGTTGCCGTTAAAATAATTCCTATTTTTCTTTACTTTGAAAATATCTAAGTAACGTTAGAATAATAATTTTAACAATTTTTGTGCAAATCGGTTTTGATTGCAGCGGATTCCCCGAGCAGGCTCTGTACAGCTGTTTCAGACCTAGTTGGGCCTTCGTCAGCAGAACCGTAGCCCGAGAACTCCACTGCAAACTAAACCGATATGTCCTAGGGTTATTCGCCAATGCGATGTGAAAGTAATGGACATTTAAGTAGCGACATCTTTCGATCGCTTGTTGACCTGATATTGCAGTAGGATTTACAAATTGAAGCCAGTCCGCCACATAATAAGTCATCCCAATGCAAGGCGTCCATGTGCTGTCAAAGCATATGAGAATTTTGAAAATTTTTGTTCAAATCGGTGTTGATTGCAGCGGATTCCCCGAGCAGGCTCTGTACAGCTGTTTCAGGCCTGAAACAGCTGTATTATGTGGCGAACTGGCTTCAATTTGTCAATCTTACTGCAATATCAGGTCAACAAGCGAGCGAAAGATGTCGCTACTTAAATGTCCATTACTTTCACATCGCATTGGCGAATAACCCTGGGACATATCGGTTTGGTTTACAGTGGAGTTCTCGGGCTACGGTTCTGCTGACGAAGGCCCAACTAGGCCTGAAACAGCTGTACAGAGCCTGCTCGGAGAATCCGCTGCAATCAAAACCGATTTGCACATAAATTTTCAAAATTCTCATAAGCTTTGACAGCACATGGCCGCCTTGCATTGGGATGACTTATTATGTGGCGGACTGGCTTCAAATTGTCAATCCTACTGCAATATCAGGTCAACAAGCGAGCGAAAGATGTCGCTACTTAAATGTCCAATAATTTTAACAAATAAAATTTAGAATCACGTTGCCGTTTGCTAGAAAATAGGAAAACAGTTGCTATAAATTTTTAATTGACAGAATAATTATTCAATTAGTAGACAACACTACTTTTACAGTTTAGTATTTTTTATGATAACAAAATGCATTTTAATAATGAAGAGTTACGTGACATGACATACCTACTAGAAAAAGCAACCAAAGCTGTCTTTTGGCTTCAAGATTATATTCGCAGCATTATTCTATGAGAAGATACCCGGATTATAGAGTTTTTGAAAGATTGAAAGAAAGATTCTAAACTCCAGGAAACATTAAATACAGTAAAAATGTAATGTAAAATAATTTTATGTAGTAGAGCTGACTGAGTTACATCTTAGCTCGTTTGAATTTTTTTTCTATCTTATATACTATAGACGGTAGAGAAGACCGCGGCACTCGGTGGACACCCTGTGTAGTGTTTTGTTCTTAAAATAAAAATTAATAGAACCCTTAAAATGGAAAGTCCGGTGTTTACTCTGGGAGAAATTTCCAGACTAAGGTGCGCCGGCTGTGATGCATGACGCTGCTGGCGTCAAGAAGTGTCCAATCGTCACACTGCCCCCTTTTTAAAAAACGTTTCGTCTCGGAACTTTCCTCGAGATAGCCTTAAAGGAGGATGTCGAAATCGGCATGCTGGCCCCTTTTTACAACTTCCGGTCTGGAAGAAATAGCAGTCTACGGTTTTCTTACTGCCGACAGCTGCCTGTGGGTGGTGACTGCAGACTAGGACTTCAGTTCCCGTTCCGTTGATGATGACTTCTATCATGCTTCGAATTATCCTCCAGTCCAGCCCGTCTAGTCCGCAGCCCAACTTGGGAATGGCTAATTTCGTCTCCTTGCCTTCTACCAGCTGTCTCTTCAGACTTCATAAAGTTCTCCAAATATTGCGATAGTCAGGCTTACCGCTTGATGTCTTCTTGGTGACTAAGTAGTACACGTGTCGTCTTCGTTCCGCCTCCGTGTGGATGATCTGCAGGCTCTTGCCCACCATGGGGTGATGTCTTAGGAGTTCCTCCACCTGACCAAATTTCTTCCGGAAGACTTGGGCTAAGTAGTACACGTGTCGTCCTTGATTCGCTTCCGTGTCGATGATCTGCAGGCTTTGCCCAACATGGGGTGCTGTCTCGACTTGACCAAATTTGATATTTTGATGTAATGAATTAAATTCTTCCAAAAGATTTGTAAGAGATGAAGGGGGATCATCATAAATAATAAGGATGTCATTAACATACCATATTTTTTACAAAGATTGATAGAACATTTGAGCGTTGATTGAAATATTTACAGTAAATACTTCAATCAACGATTTGAGATCATTACGGTTAAATAAATCGGATTCAAGCTTTACTGATCATCTTATTGACAGTTCACATACGTTTGATTCTTCCTCAAATACTAAATTATTACATAACCTTCAAAAAGAAAACAAATTAGATAAAGCGGAAAATTTAGAAATACACTGCGGGACAAAGTTATAACCGCACTAAAATTCTTGTCATAATTGTTGGGAGAATTTAGCTGGCAATTTTTTTGTTGGAAAACATTTTTAAGAGAGCTTATCATTCCAATATTAACAAGCACAGCTACAAAAATAAATGAAAAACGGAGAGAAAATTTGAAAAATGTACTTTTTTCGGTGGGACTAAACTCTAAGTGCGGTTATAATTTTGTCCCGCACTATATTTTTAAATTATCAGTTACTTTCCAAAACAATTTCTTAATGAAGAAACATCTTTTCCTACTGATAATTTTTTCAAATCTATTAATTGGAATTGCATTTGATTCTTCAACATGTATCAAATATTTTACTGTACGTACAGTACCGTACCAGTTAAATAACATTTCTCAACTTTTCAAATTTTATTTATTCACAAAAAACATCTGTCATTTACAAAAAAAAATTTCTGAATAATCTACATGTTTACACATTAGACTAGAGGATAACGTAAGTTTTTTATTACTTTTAAGTATTTAATTTTATTATAATTTTGTAATTCTACTGATGATGCTTTAAGCGAAACCGGTCTAGAAAAGAATTAAAAAAATATATATTTATTGCAGTAGAAGACTTTTTTTATCATATATCAATTAAATTATTACTGCAAATATCATGGAGAACATATCTAATATTAAATTTAATCCTAAGTTAGAATGTGCATAATGCACGTGTGCTATGCGTTAACTGTATCATATTTTAACTTAGTATTAAATTTTATCCTGTTTTAAAACTTTTATGCAACCCACCCTAAATGTTCATTTAAAAGATTTTGTGATACAAGTTTCATCGGACAAGAACCAGCTTTAATTTAATAATAAATATTAAATATGTACTTGAATTTTAATAGGGAGTTTTAGCAAGACGTTCCGTTAAACTTTACGTACGTTAAAGTTGAAACTCGATATCTGATTGGCTAAATCCACAAGGTTGCTAAGCAATATATCCTTTAACGTATGATCTTTTTGTCGTAACGTCTTGCTAAAACTCTCTAATGTCAACTTGTGTCTTCCATATCATTTTAGTTCAGTGCCTCAGAGTTGTTCCAGTTCTCAATGTATGGACAAAACTAATGTTTTAAATTTGAAACTTAGTATGAATTTTTTCTCTTGTTACCCTCTCAAGATATATTAGGTGCGCCCAGTATCGTCCTCTTTTTCTGACTCTTTTTTTGCTGTATCTATTAGTAAAGCAGTTACTATCACAGTTGCTTCAAAATCTATCAATTTTTTTAAAGTAAAGATTAAAATAATGCGACCATCCTCAGGTAAATAGACTAATGAAAAGGCTACCAATTAGTTGCTAACGTGTGCAGGGTGAGTAACAGATTTCTTGCAATAGTTTTTAATATCGCTGGCAACACAATCGTTACGCAATTAGAATTGTCTAGTGTATCCCTATCCTCAGGCCCGGTTTCTCAATCAATCACAAGTTAACTTTCGGTCTATTCCCATAGCAACAATTATGAAAACAATAGTTATGACCCTGGAACATCTGTAAGATGGTATTGTTAGGTGTGGCCATTCCAGGAATCCAAGGAGATAACAAGTTCGCATAAAGTGCGCGCAACACGTTTTTATCTTTAGTCCTAGTTTCACATTTACATTGCATGTATGTAACACCTTAGTTTTCAATAAAACATTTTTAATTTATTGGTCTTATCGACTACCAAATTTGGCGCAGTCAGTAGGATACTCGCGATCGATTATCGATTACTGATTTTCGAGTGTGCTTTCAAGTACTTCACGTGATTTTCGGACTTTGAAAACTTATCGTACAAACAAGTGAACAAGTGAAACGAAGGCTCGTGTTCTGTTGGATCAAATTTCCAGAGGACAGCGCGAGGGAGCACCTGTAAAAATTCGGGATAACGCACCCGCATAACTAGGAGCAACGGATTCCCACGGATAAACATTTCCAAGGAATTGCGGCGGCAGGATAGGATTACATTTCCGGACTCTTGGTCGTAGGATAAGAATTACGAGAAACGCTCAAATGCAGATTTTAATGTAAGTAGTTTTAAGTTTGTAACGTGTAAAATCCTTAACTAAAATTGAGAACCTGATCGATCTAATTGAGGGATTATCTATTGATTCCCCTACACAAAATTTTTACGAAAATCCATTCAATATGCCTCATCCATATACCAGAGCTAGTATTACTCAAGTCGAAATCAACGCTATTCCAAACTTCGATGGTAACACAATCACACTTCCGCTGTTTATAGAAGCATGCGAAGATCTTTTATTGCACTATGCCGACAAAAATAATCTCGAAAACCCAATTAATCCATTTTTAATTAAAATTATCAAATCAAGATTCACTGGAGAAGCCCAGTATTTAATAGCTTCGAGAGAACTTCAAACATGGAAAGATATTAAAGCTTGCTTAGAACTAAATTATTCCGATCAAAGAACCGAAGATTGTCTTTTAACCGATTTAATGCAGATTACCTCTCAATTCGGCGAAAATCCATATTCACTTGGCGATCGAATCAGAACATCTTTAAACCTCTTATTAACTAAAATAAAATTAACAACAGAAGTCGCAGAAAGAACATTGAAGACAAACCTTTACAAGAAAACGGCGCTACAAACGTACTTAAGATGCCTTATGAAAAATTCCAGTTTTGGCGAAGTAATTTACAATAAAAATCCAGACAGTTTAGAAGCTGCAATGGCACATGTTTTGGAACGACAGAATTGGTTATATTTGTGTGAAAAAGATTCCCATTTAAATGTGAACAATTCTCCAAGGGTAGTACCGAAACCACCGGGCACTGACCTGTCGAAAACTAATCCTTCAAAATGTCTGTTCTATCCAGTAAATACCACTCCACCACAAAATAATATCCTTCAACCACCAAAATTTCAAAATACACCTAGTCATCAATTCCAACAAATAAATAGGCCTTTGTTCAGACAAAATCCATTTCAACCATCTTTCGATAAACAATTTCTAAGAAATCCTGGTAACATGCAATCACAATTTAGACCTTTTTATCAGCGACAAAATAATTTTAATTTACCATTTAATCGTCAAAATGATGTACCAAAACCAACACCAATGGAAGTAGATCCTTCGAGCTCAAGAGTTAGATTACCACCTCCAAAAAGGCTGAGGGAAAGTTTACACAATGCCGAATACGACGAAAATTTGTACTTCGAGGAAGAAACACAGCAATGGTACCAAGTAGATTATCAAGAAAGTGAAGAAGAGTGCAAAGAAGAACCGGACGAAGACCAGCAGTTAGAGGAAGCGACAAATTTTCAAGAACAAGCCTCGGAAGAGAGTCGGAACTAGCCGAAATTTCCTTCAATACCCAAAATGCTATCCACCTACCTTATATCCTCTTACCTGAACTAAATAACGCTAAATTTCTAATTGACTCTGGTGCAAGTGCATCATCAATATCCTCAAATTTAGTCAGGGATTACTTTTCTGATTATGTATTTTATTCCCCCTTTGTTGTTAATACTATGCACGGTAGAACATTACACGAATATAAGATAGAAATTCCCGCTTTACAATCTTTTGGAGACACAAGCCATTTATTTAATTTTGCAATAGTTGACTTTTCCACAAAATTTCAAGGAATAATTGGTAATGACATCCTAATACCCCTTCAGGCAAAAATAAATTATAAAAATTCACAATTAGAAACAAATCATAGTATAATTCCTTTTTATACTAACGACCCACTAATAGAATTACCCCCGCGAACTAGACAAATAGCTTATTTGCCCGTTACTTTAAACAACGGTGAAGTCATAATAAATCATCAGATAATAACAAAAGGAGTAGAAATTCCTAGTTCCCTTGTAAATGCTAAATCTCATAGAGTAATTGCTGAAATTGCAAATTTTAACGATTACCCAGTTAAAGTACGATTAAAGCCTATTCAAGTTGAAGAATATTTTCAAGAAAATACCGATTTTAACAATATACAGACACAGAAATTAAATTACAAGTTAATAGAACAAATTCAATATAGGACAGTTAAACAAAAACTAAATTTAAATCACTTAAATTTTGAAGAACGAAAAATTATCGAAAACCTCTTATTAGAATTTAAAGACATAGTTCATTCAGATGATATACCTTTAACTTTTCACTCAAATGTAAAACATGAAATTAATCTTAAAGATAACATACCAGTATACCAAAAACCATACCGAAAACCGTATGCACAAAAGTTAGAAATAGAGACGCAAATTAATAAAATGCTAGAACAAGGAATAATTCGAGAATCAAATAGTCCATGGTCGTCCCTGATTTCATTGGTTCCAAAGAAAATTAATAACTCAGGTGAACAAAAATGGCGTTTGGTTATAGATTACAGACGACTCAATGACAAAACTGTTAAAGATAGGTATCCACTTCCTAATATTAATGAAATTTTAGACAAACTCGGACGCGCGAACTATTTCACTACACTAGATTTGGCTTCTGGCTATCACCAAATTGAAGTTGAGGAAAAAGATAAATTTAAGACAGCTTTCATAACCGATCAAGGTCTCTACGAATATAATCGTATGTCTTTTGGTTTGTGCAATGCACCTGCTACATTTCAAAGAGCAATGAATAGTATCTTGCGTGGATTAACTGATAAAATTTGTCATGTTTATTTGGACGATATCGTAATATTTTCAACTTCCCTTCAGGAACATCAAAATAATTTGCGTAAAGTTTTTAACAGACTTAGATAAATGTGATTTCCTAAAAAAAGAAATGAGGTATTTGGGACATCTAATAACGACTCAAGGAGTGAAACCTGATCCTTCAAAAATAGAAGCGATCAAGAAATATCCAATCCCTAAAACAAAAACAGAAATTAGAGCTTTTACCGGACTGTTAGGATATTATCGTAGATTTATTAAAGATTATGCAAAAATTCTTAAACCAATAACTAAATTTCTAGCCAATAATCAAGAGATAGTAATTGATTCTGAATATGTCGAATGTTTTGAGAAGTGTAAAAATTTGCTTTGTAACGATCCGATACTTCAATATCCGGATTTCACAAAACCTTTTGTAGTAACCACAGACGCATCAAATGTTGCAATCGGTGCTGTATTAAGCCAAGGAAAAATTGGCAGTGATAAACCTATTGCGTACGCCTCACGTACACTATCAAAAACAGAATGTAAATATTCCACCATAGAGAAAGAACTTCTGGCCTTAGTATATGCATGTAAAACATTTAGACCATATATTTACGGAACGAAATTCACATTAGTAACGGACCACAAACCTTTATGTTGGCTCCATAAGTTAAAAGATTGTAATCTAAAACTTCAGAGATGGAAAATTTACTTACAAGAATTCGATTATGATGTAGTGTATAAAAAAGGATCCAAAAATTCTAACGCAGATGCATTATCTAGAATAGAGATAAATGTCCAAACGAGAGAAGATATGCAATCTAATAAAGCTGTAAAAGACGACTCATCTGTAACATCCAATATATCAATCGAAAAGTCACAAACCTCCAAACAACCCGAACAAGATGTAGAAAGCATACATTCCTTAAACTCGAATGTCAATTCAGAACATGAAAATTCAATATCAATTTTAGATGAACCAATCGATAATAAATCAAATCAGTTATTCTTTTTTGTACATAATAAAGCTACTGATATAGAACACAGACGAACTAGTGACAATTACAGAATTACGGAATTTCATATTTATAAGGACTTAGCCTATGCGGAAATCCTTAGGATACTGAAAGAATATTCAGGACCAACTACCCAATATATTTATTGTAATGACGAGATCTATAGATTAATCTGCTCAGTTTACCTAGATAATTTCTTAGCTAATAAATTAAAATTAGTTCGTTGTCTAAAAAGATGTCAAGTTATAAATCAGAAAGAAAGGCAGATCGAAATTATCCAATGTATGCACGAAGGAAAAAGTAATCATCGCGGAATAACCGAAACCATTGAAAGAATTAAAAGAAGTTATTATTGGAAAAGAATGAAACAAGCTGTCACAGATTACATCAACCGGTGTGAAATTTGTCAGAGAGCAAAATATGAAAGAAAACCTAATGAGCCAAAATTAAATTTAACCCCTACTCAAAGAGTGCCTTTCGAACAAGTTCACATAGATATCTTCATTTGGAATAATACTAAATTTTTAACAATAATCGATAACTTTTCAAAATTTGCTCAAGCCTATAGAGTTAAAGATAAAAATGCTACTGAAATCGCTCGTAAATTAATATCTTTCTTTTCACGATTCGGTATCCCAAAATTAATAATATCAGATAATGGTACAGAATTTAAAAATAAACTCATTGCTGAACTTTTAAAATTATACAAAATTAATAATCGTTTTACCACTTCGTATCATCATGAAGGTAATTCTCCAGTAGAAAGATTTCATAGTACGCTCATAGAACACCTGCGAATACTTTACCTATACGATAAACATTTAAGTGTAAAAACAGCTATTAATCGATCAATTTTAGCATATAATTCCACAATAAATCCCATTTTTAAATTAACCCCTTTCGAAATTTTATTTGGTCATACAAAATCAAGAGATCCTATTGATTTAGATTACGAACAAAATTACATGCAAAATTATGTTAGTGAGCACAAAGATTTAACAAAATATCTTTATAAGAAAATACATGATAAACAACAAGAAATTAAACGAAAGATAATAGATAAAAGAAACGAATCAAGACGGGAAATATTATACAAAATAAATGATGAAGTATATTTGAAACAAAGCAAGCACAGCAAGAGCAAGCAAAAAGCATTATATCTTGGTCCGTATAAAGTAAGAAAAATCAATGATAAATATGTAATTGATCCCTTAAACAAGAAATATAAAACTAAAACAGTGCATATCAAAGAATTAAAACATCGAATTGTTTCAGATTCACAGTTCTGCTCCTCACAATCGGAGGAAATGGAAAATTAATTGAAATTAAGGAAACTATAGGACTTTTACCTCATAGACTAGGTATCGCCTATAATTCGAAGACACACTTCGAACTTATTATTAAGTTAGATTTAGAACCTCTTTTAAATGTTTTTGATACATACATAGAAATTCTTAAAAATAATCATGACATTGAAAATTTAGAGTTAGAAATCAAAAGTAAATTAGAAACTCTTAATCTTAATATTAAAAAGCGAAACAAGCGCGGCGCATTCAACTTTCTTGGCAGCGTTATCAAACTTGTAACTGGAAACCTAGATAACAGCGACGGCGAGCGGTATGAAACGCTAATTAAGCAACTTGAAGACAATCAGGATATACTTAAAGATTCCTTAATTCAAAATATAAAACTGATGAATAAAACTTCTAATCAGATCAATAAAAATATTTTAGAATTGGCTAATACCCAAAAAGAATTAACTAAAGTTACTAATAGCTATACGTTCCTATCAATCTCAGTATGCCTATGTTTTTATTTTGCAAATTCCAATAATAGAAAATTTGGAATATCAATATTACCAACTTTATTCCTTGCCAATTCGATCTAATAATACCTTTGTTGAGATAATTCCACAAACTAATTATTTGGCCTTGTCTCAAAAAGACTATTTACAGTCGAGTGATTTATGTCAACCAATTCACAAAAATGAATACTTATGTAAAAATAAAATTAGCGGTCACTTTGATAATTCCCATGAGCCTTGTGAAGTAAATTTAATAATGCATAATTTTCCTAAAAACTGTTTTCATTATGAAGTACTTATCGAAGACTATGAAATCAGAGAATTTCCGGATTTAACTATTGTCGCACTAAAGACAGAAAGTAAAATTATTGAAAATTTTAATAAAATAGTAAGGTCATTTTTAATGTAAAGGGTATACACTTCATAAATTATACCGTGGTTTATACCCTAATCGTTGTAATTGTATCAATAATTATAATTATTATGATAATTCAAAAATGCACGCAAGGAAAAGGGAAGATTTCGAGGACGAAAAACAATCTCAAGGAGGGAGGAGTTATGACCCTGGAACATCTGTAAGATGGTATTGTTAGGTGTGGCCATTCCAGGAATCCAAGGAGATAACAAGTTCGCATAAAGTGCGCGCAACACGTTTTTATCTTTAGTCCTAGTTTCACATTTACATTGCATGTATGTAACACCTTAGTTTTCAATAAAACATTTTTAATTTATTGGTCTTATCGACTACCAAATTTTGGGTCAATTGTTTCTCATCACAAATAATTAAATAATCAAGGAATATTAAATCTTGTAAACGATTAGATTTACACAATGTAGTAATTAAGGTGTTTTTAAATAGGCGCCACCAAATTTTTAAAAGAGGAAAATTTGGAAACCCTTTTTTATTAATATTAAATAGAAATAGAAAGAAAACACCAGACGATTTGATTCTAATGGTGTCTTTAATACTGTTGATTTGTTTTGAAATTGTTTCAACGAATAATATAAACAAATAAAAAAATTAATAGCGGAAAATTTGAAATATTTGTTGGTTAAATAATTAATATATTGTATTGAAACATAAAATCGAAAAGGTACCTCATGAAGCTTCACTTAGTTTACAACCGTTCAAACAACAAAATCTTGATAATTACTTAAAGTAAATTATCTAATAAATGCTTGAAAATTTTCGATAGCAACAAATAGATAAGTATGATATAAACATGTATTTAAATTTAAATTAAATGTTCAAAAATTTATAGTCACTAACTAGATATATTAAAATGGATTTCAGATTAATTCGATTCATAAGCAGACCGTATCGATCGTTAAAATTTAAGTAAAGAACTTTTAATAAAAACCTGAATTTCACGGGTAGCAGAAGAAACATCGGAGAGCGGACCTTCGAGCTTGCCTGACGGAAGCGGCTTGGATTCCAACGGGTGTTAAATTTATCCCATGGTGTGTTTAGGGCTTCAGGTCTCGATAATGAAAGAATAACCGCTGGTTACTGGCATCGCCGACTGGCTGAATTAAATTTTCATGCTGAACCTCGTGTAGCCGCACGTGGCTAATTTTAGATAGATGGGTAAAATTCTTGCTTTTTCTTACGGATGACTGCTACTGACTTAGGTCTTTGAAAGTTTAGGGATCATCTTATTAAATCCTGGAATCTCCGGTTACGAAAACTTCCGTCCAAAGAAAAAACCCTACGATAAAAGGAAATCGTATAGGAACGTGGTCATCGAATCCGGGGCGGACACGAAGAAATAACAAGTGGAAATCAAAAATTATAAGAAGAAAATATCCTTGCGTCCAAGGGTTTTGCACAGAATATAAATTAAATTAACATGACGGATGACTTAAATAAATCACATTTTTATTGAAAAATAGGAAAGTTTTATTTCACGAGCATTACTGCTTCCCTATCGACATCATTAGAATGAATCAAAATCGAAATTGCACTCGCTATATCTTTCTTCACAAAAATTTGAATTACGCGCTCACCTCCACGCGGAAGAACCGAAAAGAATTGAACGGCTACAATCCTAGTTACACTCTTGTAATGTGGATGGCGTTCGGTTTCGATCGATAAATATTAATCAATTCGAAGAAAATATGTATTAGATGAATGGAAAATTACTATTGGAATATTTATTGTCAAAATAAATGTTACATAATAAAGCACAAAGAGAAAAGAAAAAACTATGAATTATAAAACTCGTTAAGAGAATAAAAACATTTACAACTTAACCATTTTTTCAATTCTCTTTTGAAGGATAATATATTTGTTAAGGCCTTTACGTGGGGTGGCAGATGATTATAGTGCCGACCTCTTTCAAGCAGAGACAGAGAATGAATAAGATATGATAGATCATCACAAAATCTTGTGTTATACCTTTGCTTAACATCACAATTATTAACAAATATTTTGGAATTTTTTTTCACATATAAAGAACATTCTAGTATAATTAAATCAAATAGAGTTAGTACAGTTAATTTGAGAAAAATCGGTCTACAATGAGAAAGAACACCAGTACCAACCACATTACGAACGATTCTCTTTTGAATGCTAAACACCCGATTTACATGACTCGAGGTCCCCCAAAACATAATACCATAGCGTATTCTGGACTCGACGTTAGCAAAATAGCTGTTTTTAAATTTCTGTAGAAAAGATATTGTATTGAGTACTTACAAAAATTCAAGGCGAAATGTAAATAAATAACAAAGATATAAGCACTCATATTATGGCAATTTTTTACACTTAAACATCAATATCTTACAAACTCTTAAGTAAAACTTCCTAAATTTTTGGTTATTACCTATTCGTTATGCGTACTTTCGAAATATGTAAAAATATACTGGGTGTTCCATTTAAAAAAATATAACTTTGGTATGGCTCTCAGTTACTGAACACTCTATAGCTAAAAATAATTTTATGAAGTAGAGCTGACTGAGTTACATCTTAGCTCGTTTGAATTTTATCTTATATACTATAGACGGTAGAGAAGACCGCAGCACTCGTAATTTAAACAATTATGCAAAGCCATAGATGTAGATTTGCCCGGTAAAAATCCAAATTGGTTTGGAGACAATAGCTTGAATTTTGTAAAATAATTAAGTAGTCTATCGAACATGCATTTTTCAACAATTTTTGACAGAGCAGGGAGGATCGATATCGGTCTGTAATTAGTAAAACACTCACCTTTTTATGTACGGGCAGCACTTTTGCAATTTTTAAAACTGATAGAAAAAGTCCATTTTTAAAGGATTGATTTATAATGTGTACAAGAGGAGAACAAATAAGGTAATATCTGCCACATTAGTTCACAGTGAACAGGGTAAATTGTCGACCCCCGACGAATTTTTACGAGCTATGGATCTAATTATTTCATGGATTTCGGTTTCAGTAACCGGTCTAATATACATCGACTGATTATGAGAAAAGAGATTGGAGATATTTACTAATTGTAAATTGTTGTGTCTGGCGAAGTAATTGCTAAAGATGTTTGCCGTCTCAGAAATATCACAAATTTTTCCCTCTGTATTTTTAATATAGTTATATCATAACACTTTGTTGCTTGGGTATTTTCCTTTATTATATTCCAAGCTGTCTTAGTCACATTGGATGTACTCAGTAACTTGTAACCGTAATATTGTTTCTTGGTATCATTAATTATTTTCCTATGATACTTTTTAAAATTATTGTATTCGACTTTGTAGTGATTACACAGCCCCACAAAAAAAAAATTTTGTTCAGATCTGGAGGTCAGACATTAAGGGCTTTCTATTTAGCATTGAACTGAGCTGAGCCGAAGTGAGATAACTTACTTGTTTCACTTAAATCTCACTTGGATTTGCAGTGTCAAAAAGAACGCGATGCTCAGTTGTTAGTGAGTCTCAAGTCTCAATAACCTTAAAATGGCTAGCGATTTCATAAGTTCGTCAAAAATGAATGTTATCAGGATAAGTGCAAATAAATAATAAGTTTATCCTTTGTAGTATACAACATTTTTTATCATACCCTGATTACCCTGATCGTTTAATATCCATTGGTCTCCTGTTGTATAATTTATTTGGAACATTTTTTATTATACTAGAACCACAGACTAGAACTTATGCAAATTTATCGTTCGCACGTATAACAGCACGTACTTAACCTTACTTTTTAAACCTTTATGTTTATAAAACCGTCATTCATAAAACGTTTTTCGTTTGGTAGTGTCTGATATTTTGATTCGTTTATCTTCACCCCACCATCAAACTGAGCCGAGTGAAGTACCTACCGAGGTTGTGCAGTTGGGGTAAGGGGGAGGTAAAAATCTCAGTTTGGCTCACTTCTTAACTTCCAAATAGAACAATACATTTTTTCTGAGTCGAAGTGAGGCAACTGAGATTAAGTGAGATTTTGCGTAAATAGAAAGCGCTTTATGTCTACTACATGTTTTCGGGGTCGCTGAATCCGAATCCGCGATTTAACTCCATCACGTCAGGTTTTACCAATAACCCCATATAACGCTATAACCCAAGCTGTCAAGTCCTATTAAACACAACGATCCTCTAAAGGGAGCTGTGCAACCACACTAACCCTGTAACCCTATACATTTAACCCCGAACCCCCTAACCCCATAATCCTATAACCCCATAACCGATAACTCCAATAACCACGTTACTCAGTAGTTTGACTTGATCTCTCATCGGGGTATTTATCAAGCCTCTATAAACAGAATATATTAAACTCTATAATCCTCCATAACCCTCTAACTTCATAATACCATAACCCCCCAACCTCGTAAACAATAACCTCATAATCTCATGACCACGTAACCAATAACCCCATATCTATTCTTTAAGGCTGGGTTTCTCAGTCCTAGTTTAACTTTAAACTCCTATTTATTTTCATAGGAACAATTGTTTCTATAATTGCTACCAAGGGAATAAACAGGATTTTAAAGTTAAACTAGGACTGAGAAACCCAGCGTAAATGTTGATCGTTTGTTTTCGATAAAAAATAGGACCGTGCGCCGTCATTAGAGTTACCCGATGTTCACCACGAGGAGGTTGCGAGATACTGATTTTGTACATCATTCAGCCCTTAAAAAGGCTGTTCGTAATATATAGTAAATACGGGGATAAAAAAATTTCACTCATTTTCTTTTCTACAGCTATAACGGATTCCTTTTTCTTGGAATGATCTGTGTAAAGGATTTCTTTTACGTTTTACTTTTCTTCTTTTGATACATCAAACAATCGAACTACTGTGTAACGAGGTTATTGGAGTTAAAGATTTTGGGGTTATAGGGTTATGAGGTTAAAGGATTATAGGATTTAATATATTCTATTTATAGAGGCCTGATATATCTCGCGATATGAGATCAAGCCAAATTAATGAGTAACGTGGTTATTGGAGTTATCGGTTATGGGGTTATAGGGTTGTGGGGTTAGGGGGTTCGGGGTTAAATGTATAGGGTTATAGGGTTATTGTGGGTGCACAGCTCCCTTTACAGGATCGTTGTGTTTAATATGACTTGACAGCTTGGGTTATAGGGTTGTATGGGATTATTGGTAAAACCTGACATGATGGAGATAAATGTATCACGGATTCGGATTCAGCGACCTCGAAAACATGTGGTAAACATAGTCTGACCCCCAGATAAGAAAATTTTTTTTTTAATAATAATAATAATAATATCACATTTATTCGCATGCCAATGAGCATGGAACACGTCAATTATATAAATACACATAATACATATACATATTAAAATTAAGTACAAGTAACATTGTCAAATTTGTGGGATATAAATTCGGCGACAGAATAAAATACATGTGTCATTTTTGCTTCGAGAAATGAGAGAACTCGCATCTGAAAAATTTACAGAAGATGCTCTCAAGTCATTGTGGATGCAGCGACTTCCGCAACAGATACAAATGGTTTTATCCTCTAGTTCAGAAGGCTTACAGAAACTCGCCGTTTTAGCGGTGATATTACTCAATCGTCAGAAGTTTGTGCTTCAAGTAGCACAGAAAAAATTTCCAATCAAAACGAAATAGCTGCCTTAGCATCCCAGTTAAAAGATTTAGCACTACAGATCGAAGAGCTTAAAAGTCAACCAAGACAATCACGCTCACGAGAGCGCAAGTATATACCTACATCGCGAAGAAGATCAGCCTCATTTCAACTTAAGGACTACTGTTGGTATCATAGAAGATTTGGAAAGAAAGCAAGGCGTCTTATTGATGAAACAACGTCTCTTTGTTCATCTTGCAAAATCACTACTAAATCAGTCTCTAGTATCAAGACTTTATCGCAAAATTTGACTTTGACTAAAATTCTAGAAGAGTACAAGGACATTACTAACCCTTCAACTAATTTGGGACATTCATGTAAACATTCGGTTAAGCACTATATCCAAACAAGTGGCCCACCAATCTTTTCAAAACCCAGACGACTACCACCGGACAAATTATTAATAGCTAAAAAAGAATTTGAATATATGATTCAGCAAGGCATATGCAGACCTTCCAAAAGTCCATGGGCTAGTCCCCTACATTTAGTACCAAAAAAGAACGGACAATGGCGCCCCTGCGGTGATTACAGAAAATTAAATTCTGTAACTATTCCAGATCGATATCCGCTCCCACACATTCATGACTTCACCCATTCTTTATCTGGAAAAACCATATTTTCGACGATAGATCTGGTGAGGGCCTACAATCAAATTCCTGTTACAGAAGAGGACATTCCCAAGACTGCAGTTATCACTCCATTTGGATTGTTCGAATTTACCGTTATGATGTTTGGCCTTTGCGGTGCAGCTCAAACATTCCAGAGATTTGTAAATGAGGTCTTGCAGGGCCTTGATTTTTGTGTTGTATATCTCGACGATATTCTAGTTTTTTCAGCAAACGAAAAAGATCATGAATCACATCTTCAGCAAATATTTGAGCGCCTTCGTAAATATGGATTAGTTATTAATGTAGCCAAATGCAATTTCTCAAAAAAAGAAGTAGTTTTCTTAGGACATTTAATCACCCAGCATGGAATAGCCCCAACTTTAGAAAAAGTCAAGGCTATCACAGAATATGAGCGTCCTCGAACAGTAAAAGATTTAAAACGATTTTTAGCAATGGTTAACTTTTACAGGAGATTTATACAAGACGCTGTTAGTTCACAGCTGCAACTTCTCATTTTTTTGAAGGGCAACAAAAAAGGTAATAAAAGAAATATCTCGTGGTCGACAGAAGCTATCGAGGCATTTCAGAAAGTTAAGAATAGTCTTGCGAAGGCCACTTTACTAGTCCACCCTATTCATGGTGTTCCTACTTCACTGGCAGTGGACGCCTCTAATTTTGCCGTCGGTGCAGTACTACAACAACTTCAAGACAAGCAATGGAAACCATTGGGATATTTCTCTAGAAAACTAACGGAATCAGAGCGTTCCTACAGCACTTATGATCGGGAACTATTATCTGCCTACCTCAGCATGAAACACTTTAGATATTTTCTAGAAGGTAGAATTTTTACACTTTTTACCGACCACAAACCCTTGACCTTTGCATTCTCTAAATCGGCAGACAATTCTTCCCCTAGACAATGTAGACATCTTGACTATACCGGCCAATTCACTACCGATATCCAACATGTTTCAGGAAGTAAAAACGTTGTTGCTGACACACTGTCAAGAATTAATACATTTAGTTTGGCAAATGATGTTGATTAAAAAAAACTCAATAGGGAGCAAAATGAATCTAGTGAGCTAAGGGACATAATGAACGAACCAGGATCTCTAACACTGCAACCTGTTAAAGTTTCAAATGACGATGTCATAATATTTTGCAATCTACACAATGGAGTATATCGGCCATTTCTAACGGATTCCTTCAGAAAAAAAGTTTTTCATCTATTACATGATACATCACATCCGGGCATTAAAGCAACAGTTAAGTTAGTTCAACAGAGGTACGTATGGCCAAACATGAAGAAGGACTGCGCTCGTTGGGCAAAGGAATGTTTAGGTTGTCAACGTGGCAAAATTTTCAAAAACGTTCGTATGCCTCTTCAACAATTCAAGGAACCTCAACAAAGATTTTCACATATTCATTTAGATATAGATGGCCCGAAGCGTGGCCTATAAGTGACATTACAGCAGAAACCATCGCCAAAACATTTTATCAAAATCCAGCACAATAGGACGACATCATATCATCCCCAATGCAATGGTTTATTGGAAAGGTGGCACCGCTGCCTTAAATCGTCCATCAAGTGTCATGCTACCAATCATTGGACAGAAGTTTTACCGAATATCTTGCTGGGCCTTCGATCAGTTATGCATGATGAAGTACATATGTCAACCCTCAGACCTATTCCAGTTAAATATCATTCCAGGCAAACCGTTTTCATCAATAAAGCACTCTTCGATTCTCCATATGTCTTCGTTCGCGATGGTTCAAGGCACACTGGACTTAAACTTCCATATCTCGGTCCATATAAGGTTATTTCGCGTTCGGATAAGTTTTTCACCTTACAGCTAGGCAATAAAATCAAACCAGTTTCTTTAGACAGGCTCAAACCAGCCTTTTTGACTCAAGATAATGACAACTATGAATTTAAGAAACCCTTAAGAAATAATGATGAACCAACAACCACAACTCGATCGGGCCGCCATGTACACTTTCCTGCAAAGTACTTGTCGTCACTTGGGGGGGAGTAATGTGGTAACAACTTATTTGCATATCTGTTAATAATTAGTTCAGGCAATTATTGTCATGGTAATGAGTTTTTTGTTTTTAGTTAGATATTGATGTTTTTAGAGAATATATAATTCTGTCATTAATCAGATTGTAATTAGAGAATTTAATAAACATTTAATATCGTGCGTGAAGTGTCAGTATACAGTTTATTTTAAAAATATCTTTACAAGATTCTTGCCTCCGTAGGTTGTAAATACTTCTTAAACAAGACTTTTGCAGTTTGAAGATCCGGACTGCTTCGGTGGAATTACCCCAGAGGATTACTCCATAGGTTATTCGAGAATTAATGAAAGCATAGTATGCACTTAGAGCAGCTTCGTTGCTTATACTTTGAGCTACAGTTCTGAGCGCGTAAGTGAATCTGCTGATTTTTTCCGCTACCTTTTGTATATGAAAATTCCATTTTAGAGTTTGGTCTACTTCAATTCCTAGGAACGACGCATGAGTTTCTGATGTAAGTACATTTGTGTTATATATAATATCGAAAGGATTTTCTTCTTTAAATGTGAATGTTAGCATTTTGGTTTTATTTATATTCAAGTTTAAGTTATTTTCCAAGAACCATTTTTCCATCTGTGTAAGGTTATTTGTAATTTGAGTAGCCAATTCATTGTTGGTTTGTGCTTTTACTATCAGTGAAGTGTCATCAGCGAACATTATAATTAAATCGTTGATTATATCGGGAAAATCATTTACATAAAGTAGGAATAATAGGGGTCCTAAAACCGAACCTTGTGGTATTCCCTGAGTTTTGAGTTTTAACTTAGATCGAATCACACATCCATTGGGATCACTCGTTTGAATACACTGTTTACGGTTACTTAGATACGACCTAATAATATCGTTTACTATACCTCTGCATCCTAGATTGTGAAGTTTATGCATCAATATATTATGGTCGACGCAGTCGAAGGCTTTTGATAAATCCAAGAGAACTGCTGCAACTTTTTCAGAGAGACCTTCCAAAATCGTACAAATGGCTGTGTAGATGGCTCTTATAGTAGATCTGCCTTTCATGTATGTATTTTGCTTGTCTGTAATTATATATGTTTACTAATATAGTTCACTATGCGCCAAGTAAGGATCTTTTCAAATACTTTAGCTACTATAGAGATCAGTGCGATAGGTCTGTAATTACTAATGTCTTTTTTGTTACCTTGTTTGTGCAATGGTTTTATTACCGTTATTTTGAGCTGATCGGAAAAACTCCAGACTTAAAACATTGGTCTATCAGATGGTACAATGGATGACTCAATGTATCAGCACAAAATTTTAATAGTTTTGTAGGGATTTCATCAAATCCTACTGAAGATGTATCCTTCAAGTTGAGAATTGTGTTCCGTACTTCCATGCTGTTTGTTGAACATAAAAACATATTTGTATTACAAACTCGAGCATCACTGTACTTGAAGCTTAGCATCATGTTTTTATTCTGTCCTATGTTTATAAAAAAATCATTTATATTGTCTAATGTTTCATCACTCTCTTCAGATGCATTTTTGAAATTATTTATGTCAAATTTCGAGGTACTTTGTTATTTAGTTATGTTTTTTACCAGTTCCCACGTAGCCTTTGCTTTATTGTTCGAAGTTGTTATAAATTCAGAATTATAGGTCCTTTTTGCATTTGCAATACATTTTTTAACATGTCGACAGTACCGTACGTAATCCTCTTTTGCAATTTTTCCATTAATTACACCTTCATATAATTGAAGTTTAATTTTTAACTTTTCTTCCAACTCCTCACTTAGCCAGATTCCGTTTTGGTTTGGTCGATGTTTTTATTTTTGGACAACTATCATACATAATTTAGTAGTATTCTTAAGAACACTACTCTAAGTATTCTTAAGAACGTATTTGTATTATCATTTGGACCGTTACAATTTAAGATCTCATTCCAAGATATTTTTTCTAAGCTGCTATTAATTTCCATTAATTTTGTGTTACTAAATTGTCGTCTCATAACATGCTCTTCTGCTTTCGTTTCCGTTGTGTTATCAAAAAATATTTCTTGTGCGTAATGGTCTGACAGACAAGATTTATGTAGTAAAGTATCATATTTTAGAAGATTTGTAAAAATGTTGTCAATTATAGTGGATGATCTAGTAGTTATTCTTGTGGGATCCCATATTGTTTGCACTAATCCAAAAGTTTTAGTGATGTCTATTAATAATTTGATTTTTGTATCCGTCTCATTTTGAAAGTTTACATTAAAATCTCCACATAATAGCAATTTGTAATCTTTAATTTTATTTATTAACGATAGTAACATATCCTCCATAATCATTAAGAAATCGTCGTAATTTCCAACAGGTGAACGGTATACATTTATTATTATAAGTTTGAGACTTGTTATTTCAATTGCACTGCATTCAATTGTTAATTCTACGCTTTTTTGTTTCAGATGTTCCAATTCAAGAAAATGCAGATCCTTGTGGACGTAGATGCAGGAGCATCCGTGTAGATTTGTCGATCTGGAAAAGCTTGAAGCCAAGATATAGTCGTCCAGAATGGTCAAATATTCATTGCCAGGTCTAAACCAGTGTTCCGTAAAAGCAATTACATGTATTTTATATTTTAAGTCATTTATGTATATGGATCTATCTTATTAGAATTAAGGCACTGTATGTTATGATGCAGGAGCCTAAATTTATTTTTTGGATTACATGTTTTATTAACAACATTTTGATCATTTAACACGGGTCGTCTGAATACAACTTTACTTTAAAAAAACATGTCCATCTTTAATTTTAGTTTTTATCAACTTTTAACAGTTTTCTTTATTAAAAAACATTAACTATTAAATCTTCATACGACGGGTTTTCTTTTAATTAAGAGTTTTTTCGAAATATTTTGGTATTTCACAAATTGTATATACAAAACAAAAGAAATTAATAAGCAAACAACAATCTTTTTGTACTTCTATGCTAACTATACATTTCAGCTTACAAATGAATGCTATTTGTATCTACCCGTTATCTAACGGAGTTCCAAAATTTTGACGGAAAATCTGAATGAGTTCTCCCACACTTTCTTAGAATCTGCATGTGCTGCTTCAAAAGGCTTGTTCACTAAATTGTTCTAACTCTGGTTCTTATTTAGAATTGCAGAATTCTTGAACATGGTGAAATATGGCATGGTGTTAACATGTTATATCTAATTCAATGAAATTTTGCCGGAATTGACCGATTGCTCTTTCAAAATCATATGCCAAGTTCTTACCAAAATATAACTTAACAACCAGTTTTAAACTTGATATATTTTAAACAGTTAATTGAAGAAATGGAACGTAAGAGATCAATTTTCGAAAGCAATTAGCGACAGGAGTTGCCATTAAAAGAATCTCCATGAAGGGCTTCCCGTTGTACAGTGATGGTCATTAGAATCGACCTCTGCGTGCTAACCTCCCTTATTGACCTGCAGTGGAAACAACGGCTATCGTCCCTTCACTCAAATTACTGCTAAGAGTTCCGTGTAGGGACGTGGAAATTTCAGAAAAAAAATACTTTTGAAAGAAGCGCGGAAATTTCATTATTTTTAATATGAAACTTTTCAACAGGACATGAAATAAAATTTCACATTAAAAAGAAGAATGAAATGTCTTTGAAATTTCAATGAAATGTCAAAAAATCAAAATCTCAACTCACAGTTTTATTTAGAATTTTTTTAATCCAAGTGTAAATAATGTACTGTTGCGGAATTTAAAAAAGCATACAAGTCTTTAGGCTTTATTTTGCAATATTAGAAAAGTAAATCGATCTCTGTCTCATTGACATAAACACTGATAAATAATTAAATCAGGTCACTTTTATTTTTAGGAGTCAAGAAAAAAACTGTATGGTGCCCAAATCTTTCGGGTAATCTTTTTACTTACCACCCTTCTTTAATAATGTATATGTATAGTTATTTACGTTTTTCGGGTAAACTTAAATGCGGCATGTTAATGTCGGTCCGTCACTTTGACAATGATTTTGACTTATAAAGCGAAAATAATTTTAAACAAAACCAAGCTCACAGCGACACGTTTTGAGTGTATGTATGCTTTTTTAAATTCCGCAACTGTACAACTGCGGACAGAAAATTTGGGACTGTCATTACACTGACATAAAAACATAGAATAAACTTTTATTCTCATTTTGATTGCTATGTGACGCAGATTTTAAGAAAGTGTGGGAGAGATATGAAGTCCCAAAAACTCATCCTGATTTTCCATCAAAATTTTTGAACCCCGTAAGATTCTACAACAGGATTCATTTGTAAGCTGAAATGTTGTACAGTTAGCATGCAAATACAAAATGATTGTTGTTTGATTATTAATTTTTTTATATACAATTTGTGAAATACATAAAAGAGCTGGATATTTCTGAAATAAATCTTGATTAAAAAAAAACTCGTCGTACAAAGATTTAAAGGTTAATGTTTTTTAGTAAAGAAGACTGTAAAGGGCCCCACACACCTCGTTCTTTTTCGACAGTTCTACCCGACGGGTAAAATTGCTGGAACGAACGGACGATAAAACCGAGGTGTATGGACATAAACCGACGTGTTTCCCCGTCGTGTCAAAACATCAATCGGTTTGGATATTTTCATCGGTTGACGCCATCCGTTCGGGTAAACACGAGGTGTGTGGACAGGAACCCACGTGTTTCTGCAGTGTCGGCGCAGACGGGTCGGCGGTCTTTTGCACTTTCATGTGTGGTTAGAGGTAAAGAGGCGCAATGGCAGATTTTAGGCCGCCACTGCCAACAAATACGTTTCGTTCATTGCGCTAAACTGTTTGGTGACACGGCTTCCAAGAACGAAGTGTAGGGACTTTCATCGGTTTCGTTCATCGTTCCAGCAATTTTACCCGTCGGGTAAAACTGTCGAAAAAGAACGAGGTGTGTGGGGCCCTTTAAAAGTTGATAAAAACATAAATTAAACATGGACATTTTTTTCAAAGTAAAATTGTATTCAGACGAACCGTGTAAAGGGCCCCACACACCTCGTTCTTTTTCGAGAGTTTTACCCGACGGGTAAAATTGCTGGAACGATGAACGAAACCGATGAAAGTCCCTACACTTCGTTCTTGGAAGCCGTGTCACCAAACAGTTTAGCGCAATGAACGAAACGTGTTTGTTGGCAGTGCCGGCCTAAAATCTGCCATTGCGCCTCTTTACCTCTAACCACACATGAAAGTGCAAAAGACCGCCGACCCGTCTGCGCCAACACTGCAAAAACACGTCGGTTCCTGTCCACACACCTCGTGTTTACCCGAACGAATGGCGTGAACCGATGAAAATATCCAAACCTATTGATGTTTTGACACGACGGGGAAACACGTTGGTTTATGTCCATACACCTCGGTTTTATCGTCCGTTCGTTCCAGCAATTTTACCCGTCGGGTAAAACTGTCGAAAACGAACGAGGTGTGTGGGGCCCTTTAAGTTGCAACCAATCGAACCGGTGCACGCCGAAAATTTTTATATGGCCTGATAACAGTATGCTTTGGCCATAAGTCGGGATTATATAACTCATCCTCTTTACTCGCGCATATCGCAACTTTAAATGCCGCAATGGACGTATTTTTAATGTCTAATTTTACACAATCCGAAATAGAGATGTTATTTTGAAATAAATAATCTTTATATAATTTATAATAATTTTTTTCGGTAGTATTTTTTTTTTAATTGTGACACAAATATCCACTTCCTACTTTCGAGAGCCGATAAAGTCGTATTTTCCTTTTTTCCGCGAATTGTCTTCTTATGCTTAACTAATGCACCTTGTCTTGTACATATTTACTGTTTTTCTCTACTATCTCGTCAATGATACGTTTATTGTTGTTGTGGTAAACTTTTTGTACTCTCTCGCTTATTTTCGTTTCATTGATCTCGTTTAGCTTTTTACTGGTACCGTTTGAGCCTTGCATAGGCGAGTCATCTGTTGTATTAATTGTAGATCGTGTTACCGGTCTGTTAATTGTGATTCCGGGCTCCGCTAAGATTTTTGTTTCTAATTTGTTCATAACCTTGTTTTGTTGTTCACTTTTTTCGCCTTGTCGTTGGATTAGTTCCATGCAGTTTGTAATTTGTTCTTTTAAAAACGAAATAGATTTTAATAATTCACTGACCTCTAAATGCGAAGGTTTGCTTCCACATGGTACACAAAACCATTTTATGTTCTCCTTAAAAGAGTTCAGAACCTTTATTTCTGTTGGTTTGAATTTGCTGCAACTGTGATGAAGGCACCCGCCACAATTTGCATAACAAACTATTGCTTTTTCAACTTTTAAATCAACTTTTTCTTGACACTCAACACAGAACAGTATTCTTGCTGCCGCCATGTTAAGCTAAGAGCTATTAATAGGGAGCGGACGGCCGTTGGGCAGGTGAGACTGGGCTCGTGTCGAACGGGCGAAAAATACATCGCCTCTACTAGTTTATGTATTTTTCGCCTGTTCGACACGTCCCCCACTCTCGTCTTCCCAACGCCCGTCCGCTGCTTAGTTATTAATCCGTGATTTGATATGATAAATGTTTAGAGTTAATTTTAATTTCGGTGGTCACCCAGGACTTATTTTTTACCTGTTTTTGTTTGACAAATGGGAGGCCGCGTTAAAATGAGACCAAATTTTGTTATGAAAGTATTCAAATTTTTCATCAACATTGGAAAATAGTAGTAGTAGTAATTGGATCCCCTGTCTCTGTGAGAAGAAGTGAGAAGATGTTACACCTACTCCAATAAATGTATTACATAAGTTCGAATATGCCGTAAAATAAAGTAGATATTTAGGTTAATATATAAACCTATGTTTATATTGGCTTATTTGAATATTCCATGATGGGAGTAATAAAACAAAATAACATATTTTCCTGCAAATAAACTAAAATAAACTGTAAAGGGTTAAATTAAATTAATTGAGAGACTCCCCATGAGTGTTAATGAATAAAACTGTTTTTAAGTATAACTAAAAATACCTGGTATCAAAATGTTTGCACGCCTTTTATTTTAGACCAGCGGAAATGAGTTACAAAGTAATGTGCTACTTAAAAAATAATTTTGAACAGGATTCAACGAGCACACATAGTTATCGTATATGCCAAACGGAATAAATAAATTACATTCGAAAAACCGAAATTTTTACAAAAATATAATAAATGAAATGTGCACGTCCGCACGAATTGCGCTCAATATACTTCTTCTTGACTAAAAAGTTTAAGTTACTAGGTAAAAGATATTCGACAGGATATTAGAATGGACCCTGCAATACTATTAATTCATTTCACAATGTTTTAAGTACTAAAATTAATTGTATTGTTAAATTCAAACTTAAGTTGTCCGACAAATGGCTGCCGGGCGACCGGCAGTGGTCATTTTAATTATTCTAGGAAATAATAAATAGCATTGTCAAATGTTTTACTTTAAACTAATTTTTCTCAAGTTAAACTTATAACTAATTTAAGATAGAGACCTTATTGGTTATACAGGGTGTCTCAAAATGTATGGAGGCGCCCAAAAGGATAGCTAGGGGAGATCAAAATAAAAATTTTTTTCTTACTTTTTTTAAATTAATAATTAACTAATGGGCATTAAAAATTATTATTAATTAATTATTAATGTGAATTAAAAGCTGGACACTTCTTCAGGTGTGAGTCTCGAGATTTGTTTTTCGCTACTACCAACTAAAATTTCACTTTTTTGTCCAAAATTTTTTTTTTTCATCCTAGACAGCTATGATTTCATATTTGGGATCTCAGAGCAATTCTAAATAATTTTTACAAATAATATTTTCGCGTATTTTAAAAAATAAAGGTACTTTGCTCTTATGTCGATTTCAAATATTTTGATCTCCTCGGTATATTATAAGAGGTATTCAGATTTTGGTATGTGCATTTTGAGTTTGGGAAGATGCAGGAGCTTTCGTAAACAATAAATTTTTCTGAGAAATCAATAATAAAAAAGATTCCCATATACCGACATTCTTCCTAAACAAACGAAATAGCTCCGTCCATGGCACTTCTTGGCAGCTACTTTTAACCTTACCTTAAAGCTAAGGAAAATACCTAATTAGAAAACCATATATCACTACGAACAAACACGGATATAAGTATTGCAAGTCCAATTAGTTTGTATTAAAACAAAGAAAATAACTCAATCGGAATTATGATATTCAATAGCGTTTTTCTTTAAATCTTGTTAGAAAATAAAACTAGTAATTATTTACAATTAAAGTACAAACCTTCAAAATAAATATGTAACAGGAGAAACCAAGAAAATATGTTTCAAACGCTCCTATTAACCGTTAATTGTAGGACGCATAAATCTTGACAGAAATAAATATACAAGTGAATCTTAATTTGTCAAGTGTTGATTACGTAATTACTAAACGAAATCTTTACGATTTTCTTTTTTCTTTTTTTGCAGGTATTATTTAACTATTTCTCTTTTAAGAAATATGAAAAATAATGATATTGGTGATTGTAGATTGTTGGTATTATTATTTCCTAGAATGAGTAAAATGACCACTGTGCGACTTTGAGACTTCACTCCTGAAAACAGCCTGTGTACAGCCAGAGATGTTAAAATATTAGCTAGATACATAACTGCTACACACGTTCTCAGCGCCAGTGGCGTACGCAGTAAGGGGTTATAGGGGTTAACACCCCCCCCCCCCAAATCAATCGAGTGTTACCAGTTTATTCATAAGAAAAATCGCAACATTTCCGTATTAAATCGCTCATTATGTATATTTTATACGCTAGATAAAAAATTTTAGTCGCTAAATTAAAAAATAAAAGTCGCCCAACCCATTTTATATGGACAAACCGTGTATTGATATGGACTGGAGTATTAGTATTCCCTCCACGGGACAAACAAATTTTTTTGGTCGTTGGATGTTACTTAAAGATCGCCCAATTTGGCAACACTGACGCGACCAGTCACTGCCTTCGGCTTCTACCGTAAAAGTATAAAAGATATAGACGAAGAACACCGATGTTTTGTTTGTAAATATGATGTGCAGCTGCAGGGGGGTGCAGGATTCGGTGCCCTTATGTACCCCCTTATGTACCCCCTCACCTGATTGTGCATTATTTTAGTTTCGTTAATTTGTAAACCCCTCCCATCCACCAATCCTGCGTACGCCACTGCTCAGCGCAGAAGTGAAGCTCAAGGTCGCCCGAAAGCCATTTGTCGGTATGGTTAAGTTTGAGTTTAACGCTCAGACAAAACCATTAATTTTTATACTTAAAAAATTATGAAATGATTAATAATATTGCAGGGTCCATTCTAATATCCTGTCGAATATCTTTTACCTAGTAATTTACATTTTTTAGTCAAGAAAAAGTATATGTACCTACACTGAGCGAAATTCGTGTGGACGCGCACATTTCATTTCTTATATTTTTGTATAAAATTTCGGTTTGTCGAATGTAATTAATTTATTTATTCTGTTTGGCATATACGAAAACTATGTTTGCTCGTTGTATCCTACTAAAAATTATTTTTTAAGCATCACATTTCTTTATGAGAGCTTTCACTGTATATGTATTAAAAAAAAAGTATAAAATATGAAATAATTGCGCCGCAGCACAACTATTTTCCGACTTATAATTCGTGTCGTGAAAGCAAATAGCAACAATACCGCTACCTCATAAGCTAACACGCACGAGATGGCAGTCGATGCGGACAAAACGTGTCATCGCAAACATGCAAAATGTTGGTTGCGAGTCGTCAGGATCGCAATGGGGCCCCCGAGCATATTCTGTATAGCTATTTCGGCCCTAATTGGGGCCTCATCAGCAGAACAGTAGCTAGAGAACTCCACTGCAACCACGACGACCAACATGATATACGCACGGTTAGCGCGTGAATGCAAACATGTGAAATAATTGCGCCGCAGCACAACTATTTTCCAACTTATAATTGGTGTCGTGAAAGCAAATAGCAACAATACCGCTGCCTCATAAGCTAACACGCACGAGATGGCAATCGATGCGGACAAAACGTGTCATCGTAAATATGCAAAATGTTGGTTGCGAGTCGTCAGGATTCACGCACTAACCGTGCGTATATCCTGTTGGTCGTCGGGGTTGCAGTGGAGTTCTCTAGCTACTGTTCTGCTGATGAGGCCCCAATTAGGCCCGAAATAGCTATACAGAATATGCTCGGGGGCCCCATTGCGATCATGACGATTCGCAACCAACATTTTGCATGTTTGCGATGACACGTTTTGTCCGCATCGACTGCAATCTCGTGGGTGTTAGCTTATGAGGCAGCGATATTGTTGCTATTTGCTTTCACGACACGAATTATAAGTCGGAAAATAGTTGTGCTGCGGCGCAATTATTTCACATGTTTGCATTCACGCGCTAACCGTGCGTATATCATGTTGGCCGTCGTGGTTGCAATGGAGTTCTCTAGCTACTGTTCTGCTGATGAGGCCCCAATTAGGGCCGAAATAGCTATACAGAATATGCTCGGGGGCCCCATTGCGATCCTGACGATTCGCAACCAACATTTTGCAAGTATAAAATACTTCGAAAAAACCGGAATTTTATACAAAAATATAAGAAATGAAATGCGCACAATTGCAGAAATTTCACTTATACATGACTAAAAAATTAAAACTAGGTACAAAATACTGAATGGACACTGCCCATACTATTAAATCATTTAACACAGATTTTTTACGTACGAGAAATAAAGTTTCCCGAGAGTGTTAAATTCAACTTCCTCCAACGACAAATTGCTGCCGCAGGCTTCACTCCGAGCCGCTACTTGGGTATCTTATCTACACCTTTCCAATTGGAATTCCAAATTGGAACTAAACAAATTTAAATTGAGAATAAACAAATTGAAAATGAGAATAATCACATTCAAATTGGGAATAAACAATTTCAAATTGGGACTAAATAATTTCAAATTGGGAATAAACAAATTCAAATTGAGAATAATCAAATTCAAATTGGGAATAAACAATTTCAAATTGGAACAAAATATTTTAAGTCAGAAAAAATACAAGCTCGTAGGTAATAATAACAACACGAAACGTAACTACCTAACTAATAATTACTTATATGCTTAAAACAAAATTTTACATCAACCATATTTAAGGCATCAGATGGTATGAATCTTTGGATGTTTGCAACAAATCTTATACAGTTAGGTACGGTTATTTTAATAGTAATATTTTGTCGCACTATACATATACATATATTTTCTAATTTTTTTTAAACGATATTCCATGTTCGCAATGTTTGCCCTGGCCTCACCTGCTAAAATTTGTGGCATTTGGATTGCTAAGGCCGAGTTGCTCAGTGTCGGGTTAAACCAGTAATTTGTTAACTGTTGGTTAAATATCAAACCACAGTTTTCTTTCAAAGTGTTGTTCAGTCATTTTTAACCAACCGATTTATTAACTAAGGTTTAGTGAAATGTTGGCAGCTCTGAAGTGCTTTAGTATCTAATTTCGCTATGTAAATTTAAACTTTTTTTATTCGTAACAGTAGTTATTACATGTGTCAAAAGGTACAAGTACGAAAAAATTAAGAAATATTCAAAAAAGAGATTAAAATACTGAAGTGTTATGGCTTCCACAGATGCTAGTAGTAGTTGCGGAAAGATTTCTCGAAATCTATTAAAAGAAATCATCATGTAAAATAATCTTTACGAATTTTTTTTGAAGACAAAATATTTAATTCTATTATACACAAGAAAAAACAAAGACTTTAATATTCATATTCATATTAATTGCTTATGTCTACTGAAGTTTCGCCAAATACATTTTTGAATTTTTCGAAGTGAAGAGATTATACAGTGCACCCTACTAATTTTAAATATCATAATAGAACTTGTATGTTAACAAATTATCAGTAATAATGAGAGCAATAATAATAAAAATATGTGAAAATTATTGTAATAATGAGTCTTAGTTCAAGTTCTCTTCACGTCTAAATTGTTTAGTTTTTTCCGTTATTCAATTTGGAAAAGCCAAAAATATATGTGATGAAACGTCAGCAAGCGTAAATAATATTTGCTTGTTACTAATAGTAGATTATACCACGAGTCAATAATGATAGCTATTATTCCCGAGGAAAAGTATTTACGAACCGAGCGCGCAGCGCGAGGGAGTAACACTCCGAGGGAATAATAGCCATTATTGCTGATGGAACTTGATGGAAACTTATTTACGCACGAAAACGTTTATTGAGTATTGATACAAGAAAATATAATGTGTGCTTGTTTACAATTTTATACATCAGATTGTTTTTTCATATGATGATTTGATTTTGATGTTGAATCGTATACTTGCAGTAGAATCACACATCTCCAACACTTCCCCTCGAGGCAACAATCAAAAATTCACTATTTTATTCGATGAACTTAAGTCCAAGAAGTTTCATACATGTTTCGTGTCGTATTTTCACCAAACCTTTAGTAAGTACATCTGCGGCCATTTCATTTGTAGGTACATATCCTATAGATATCAGTTTGTTTTTGACAGCATCGCGCACAAAGTGATGTCGGATATCTATATGTTTTGTACGAGCGTGATACACAGGATTTTCCGTTAATTTCTGAGCTCCCAAGTTATCGTTCTTCAATATAATTTCTTTGAAGTGTGCTCCGAAAATTCTTAACATCCTCCTCATGTATAAGGCTTCTTTAGTTGCCTCTGAAAGGGCCATATATTCGGCCTCTGTCGATGACAAAGCCACTGTCCGTTGTTTTTTGGATTCCCAACTAACAGGTCCCCCATTCATAATGAAGGTATACCCTGTGTACGATCTGCGATCTATGTTACAACTACCCCAGTCAGCATCCACATACATCATAGGAGGAATATTAGAACGAGAATAAACAAGGCCTACGTCGCTAGTTCCTTTGAGATATCGTAGCACGCGTTTGGCAGCGTTCCAATGTGCCTCTGCGTGGCAGTCATTGAATTGACTCAGGTAACTAACTGCGTATGTTATGTCAGGTCTGGTTCCCACTGACAAATACATCAATGCTCCTATTAACTCACGGTATGGATTTTTCTTTTGGTAATCTTCCGTTTCGTTTTCTTTTTTCTGTAATTTCAGACCCGGTTCTATTGGTGTCGATACAGGTTTGCACTCGAACATGCCAAATCTTTCAAGAATCTCTTTTACGTATCCTTTTTGGCTTATAGCGATCATATTTTCACTTCTTGTAAATTCTAAGCCTAAGCAATACTTAATATTACCCAAATCCTTTACCTCAAATCTGGTTTTCAGATGATTCTTCAGTCTTCTAATTTCTGCATCATCACGTGACATCAGCAATATATTATCCACATAAATGATGATAAAACTTCTATTCTCAGTCGGTCCAACGTAATATACACATGGGTCAGCATCTGACGAAACAGCGCCAAGATTCCGTAATTCTTTGTCTAGTCGAGAATGCCAAGCACGGCCTGCCTGACGTAATCCGTACAAGGCCTTGTTCAGCAAACAAACTGCGTCGAATTTCTTCAAATCTTCTAACATCGTCTTCGCTTCCTCTTTAAAAGAAGGTCCGGTATGAACGATGTGGTTTAAAATGTCTTCCAAATGTTCTGGAATTTCCATGAAGATTTCTTCTTCGACTTTACCATTTAAGTATGCTGTTGCAATATCAATCTGTTCAATTTTCATGTTCTGTTGAATTGCCATAGTTACTGCAAAACGTATTGAACTTAACCTGGCCACAGGAGCGAATGTTTCATGGAAATCAATCCCAGGCCTTTGAGAAAATCCACGCGCTACAACGCGTGCTTTTCGTTTCTCAATTGTTCCATTGGAATTTAACTTGTTGCGTAGAACAAATCGACTTCCAATGATTCGTTTGCCTTTCGGTCGTTCTACAAATTTCCAAGTATTGTTTTTGATTTCTAAAATTTTTCTCTGGATAAAAGTCTTCAGACGATGCTTTCAGAGTTTTCGGTGGTTCCTCAAGAAATTTAACATCACGAGTAATTTCAATCTTTTTAGAATTTGGGAGCCAAACCCTGTAACCTTTTGACTCTTCAGAATATCCAACGAAGATTCCTTCTCTTGATCTGGCATCGAATTTTCCTTTTGTTGGAGTTTTATCAATACAAAATACCTTGCATCCAAAATCTCGGAAATATTTTACGGTTGGCACCTTGCCATGCCATAACTCGTGAGGAGTTCTTCCATCAAGCTTTTTAGTTCGGCAGCGATTCCTGATGTAACTTGCTGTGTTGACTGCTTCTGCCCAAAATGACGGTGGTAAATTTGACTGAAGCAAAAAACATCGTGCTGATTCCACTAAAGTTCGATTTTTCCTCTCTACCACTCCGTTCTGTTCTGGACTGTAAGTCGTTGCAAGCCGACGTTGGATGCCTTCCATTTTCAAATATTCGTCAAACTCTTTATTTACGAACTCTCTGCCATTGTCAGACTGAATGGTCTTTATTTTTATATTGTGCTGCTTCTCAACAAATACCTTAAACGCTTTAAATTTTTCTAAAGCTTGATCCTTACTTCTTAGGAATCTCACTTCCGTCCATCTCGTATAGTCGTCCGTGAATGTAATAAAGTAATTTGCTCCACTGATAGACTGGACACGCATCGGACCGCATATGTCCATGTGAATGAGTTCCATTTTCTCCGTTATTCGATTTGAAATCTTCGGGAATGGAGGACGTGTCATCTTCCCCTGAATGCAGATTTCGCAGTTCACATTTCCAATTTCATCTTGCAGGTTAATGCCTCGAATAGCTCCTTTCTTCGATGCCTGGACAAGATCATGGAAATTTAGGTGACCCATTCGCCGATGCCAAATGTGAGCAGCATTTACCGTTTCAGCATCTGTTTCAACGTTTTGACATCTGTCAGATATAGTATCTTTTACATAGTATAGATTGTTGTCGCGTTTCGCAGTCAATATTACGCGACCATCTACATCTATTACTAAAGCCTTTTGCTTGTCGAACACAATTTTATATCCTTTATCTGTCATCTTGGATACTGACAATAAGTTTGTTCGTAGTTCAGGCACGTGTAACGTGTCATTCAAAATAACATCGCGCTTCTTGCCATTTAATGTAGTTTCTATCTCCACAATTCCCCTTGCTTTTATTACAGTAGACGCATTGCTTGCTAACTTTAAGGTATCTTGTTCACTATTGCAAACCTTGGTGAACAAATTTATGTCTCGACAAAGGTGTGACGTACTCCCACTGTCAAGGCACCAATTAATATTCGTGTTGTCAGCAATTTGACATATGTCATTAGTTGATATTAGAGATACTCGAGGAGAAGATCTCTTGTCCACTTTCTGAGATGTGCAATCTGAAGCCTTATGTCCCTTTTTGTGACACTTGTTGCATCTGTATTTGAATGGCTGCTTTTCTTTCTTCTCTTTGCCGTTAAATGAATTATTCTGCTGTTTTTTCCATTTCTTGGTAAACATAGCATCCTGCTGCGAACTTGAGGATGTCGTGTTTTTTCTAGCATCTTGCTCCTCAATTATCTTGATCCGTAAATTTTCCGGAGTAGGAAGCTCATCACGACTCTCAATAGCGACTCTAAAATTTTCGAAACTTGACGGTAGGCTATATAACATCATGATAGCCAGTTGATCTGGATTAATATGTACGTCCAAATCAGATAACTTATCCACTGCATCGAAGAAGTTGTGTAGGTGTTCACGTACATCATCCCCTTCATTCATTTTATGCAGTGTAAGCCCTTTTAGCAATGTGGCTTTACGAGCAGGTCCCTTGGACTCAAATATATTATTTAATTTTAACCATAATTCTCGGGATGTGGTGCAATTTTTGACTAATTTTAACTGACCTGCACCTATGGATAAAATCAAATCTGACAGGGCCTTTTCATCTTTGGCGTGCCAATCCCGGATTTCAACAGCATTATCTCCGGTAGGTTCGGGCCTTTCTATTTCACCGCTAACGTAACCCCAGGCATCATTTTTGATTAACAGAGCACGCATTTGCAGTTTCCACGTGTCGTAGTTGTCACGTCCCAGCGCTTCAATTCTCAAAACACTGTTCATGTTCCTTTAATCTAGCTTATGCAACGAAAAAATGACGAGCTGACACAATACAGTCAATTAAAGTTCGTTTTTCCTTTTTAATACTAATGTCAATTTTTAGCACTAAATACACTTTATCCTGGCTTTTATACAGCTCTTTGTTCTGCACAGCTTGGAACTTCTTATAAAGTCTTGTAACACTCTCTACAATTTCTTCTACTCAATTATTACTTCGTCGACAGGCGAATTTACGTTTTCTGAGCAGCGTTCTTAAATTCTATTCCTTTTGAAGCCTCTGGGCCCATAACCTGATGGAACTTGATGGAAACTTATTTACGCACGAAAACGTTTATTGAGTATTGATACAAGAAAATATAATGTGTGCTTGTTTACAATTTTATACATCAGATTGTTTTTTCATATGATGATTTGATTTTGATGTTGAATCGTATACTTGCAGTAGAATCACACATCTCCAACAATTGCGAGTAGTATACTCTACTTTATCTACGACTAAATTATTAAATTATTAAATTCACAAACACTACGCGTTTAACAATGACAGTTTTGAGTTTGTGTATTTTGTTGCCATGGTATTATTTGATTAGAGAAATTTTGTAATTGGTGAGCAAGAGGGAATAATGACTATTAATCCCTCGTCATTATTCCCTAATAGAATATTGCATGGCATTATTGTTCACAAACCACACATATAATACTTCCATTATATTTTAGTCGTAGATAAAAACTCTTATTTTTAATACTTCCATGAGTAAGAAAACCCCTGTAGTTTATTACAAATGCTTACCAAGCAACGGAAATTTTTCCAGTAGAATTTTTCTCGTGTTTAAAATCTTTTTCAAGTTATTTTTACGTTAATTATAGTTTAAACGACCGAATCTCATGGTTTAACAAATGTCATAGTTAAACTTAGTTTTACCTCTTAATCACTGTGTGAACAACCAAAAAGAAAAATTAAGCCCTATGTAGTTAACGTTAAACAAAGTTTAAACCTGCAGTGAGCAACTCAGCTTAAGTCTCTTTTAACGTCAGCTTTTCGACAAGACCACGCGAGTTCAATTGAATTCAACATTGGGCTGTATGGGGAATGTCTGAGCAAATGATTATCGGCAAATTCGTTTAGTCCCAATTTGAAATTGTTTATTCCCAATTTGAATTTGATTATTCTCATTTTGAATTTGTTTATTCCCAATTAGAATTTGTTTAGTCCCAATTTGAAATTGAAAAGGTATAGTTATAAATATATTAAAATCTCTGTGTGCAGTATTTATAGTCGGGGAGCTAGCAACGTCAAAACCTACATGATTTTGTCATGGAAAATCCAAGTCCCTTCGTGCTGTAAAATCGATCTACTCACTGAAGTGAGAGTCTGGCTAACGAACTCCGTTGCATATCTAAAGGGCAGGCGCCGTAAGATTCCTTAAAATAGGTTAATGAAACATAATAATGTCAAAGATGTTTCTGTTTTAATTCATTTTCTATTAACATTGGTAATATTGTAATGATATTGCCAGACTAATTTGAAGTTGATATGATTATGCCAGAGTGATGCAAAGTTGTAAGGGTGCGCACCCATTTCACATCATAATGTCAAGTATGGCTTTTTAATATGTTACTATATATGTATGTTATGGACAATGTAATTAATTGGTCACTATGCATAATGCCCGGGCAGTATATGTAATGCCCAAAACAGTCGGGCAAAGTGATAATTATTACTGAATTTATCACATTGTCAGGGCATTATGCATAGTGCTGCATAATGTCTGGGCAGTGTGATTTCCCTGTTAAAAATACAAGTTGTTACTATTTATCACATATTTATTTCAAATTTATGAGTTAATTAACATGAAATACAACATACGAAAAAACTATTGGGTCATGTTCATAAAGTTTCACTAAATTTTAGTAACGTATTCAAGTTGCAAATAGTAAGTATTTTTATTTTTGCAAATCTATTTATTGGTGCAACTGAGACTTTCGTGGCATTTGGAGTTGCACTGTTTTTCTTCTTTGCGACATTTGCATTTAGTAGTATTGCAACCACTCTTGCAACCACATCTACTGTAACCTTGGCCTCCAGAAATGGACGACATTCTCTAAGTGAAATTTCTGTGTTTGGTATCTTTTCAACAGCAATGAACTTTTCTTTGGAAATGGTAAATTGATTTCTTGAATAGAGTTGGCATAATTGATCATGCTTAGTACCCAGTTTGTAATTATTCTAATCTTTACAAGCGAGAACAACGGCCAAAATATTTCTACCATCACTACGAGCTCGGTCAACGTCTGGGATGCGAAGCCTTACAGTATCACTTACATTGACTACGGGATATTTCGAATTTGAAGTAGCAGTCATTTTATCTGCTTGTTTCTTAAGACTTGATACAGCTTTCTTCCTGATTTGGTCCACACTTTTAATTTTTTTTTGTATTGTTGACTCAAGTGATTGATTTTCTTTTTCACTGTTTGAAAATTGTTCAGCAACCGTAACATTTGTAGCCAAATTATTGTTACCAGATAAACTCACCTCAGTTGTAATGTTGGAGACTCTCCTTATTACTGACTCTTTTGTAGCGCTGTCTTGTACAATATTAGGTTCTT
The DNA here is from genome assembly GCA_958336345.1 of Dorcus parallelipipedus. NCBI lineage: Eukaryota > Metazoa > Arthropoda > Insecta > Coleoptera > Lucanidae > Dorcus > Dorcus parallelipipedus. The sequence continues at coordinate 32,614,726 of OY284476.1, forward strand.
CAGTATCTGGATGACTAACATGATTATCATTGCTTTTAAAAAGTACCTCCAAATCTTCTTCTGTATGAATGCTAACCAATGCTTCTGGAGGTAAGGAACTTTTCAAGCCAACTTTCAATTTCGAACCAAACATTGGGTGCGTTTTTAAATCACACCTACTGTTCAAACCAAATATGTTCGAACAATTTCCAAATTGTTCAAACACTTGCTCGATCGCTAGAATATAAAAATGCTAATAGGTCATTTATGTGTATGTACATAACCTTAAATTTTTGTTTTTTGTTGCTTAAATAGGTAACGAATTTAAATGTTCATTTCTATGACATGTAAACTTTCTTATAATGTTCTGACGATGAAGGCGAAGTATCCATCGTGTTGTGTGACCGACGTACTTCAGAATTTTTAAATAAATGACAATCATTTCCCGTGTAATATTTTTATATTTATTGTTTAATTCTTTTTCCATACGGTTTCTTCCACCGTGGCCAATGGAAATGTGAGTATCATGTAAAATTTGGAACATCTCATCAGTTTGTACGTAATACTTAATCAAATTGACTTCTTTAACTGGTACGATAAGTTTTTGTAATTCTCCGATGGTTACAACATCATATCTACGTAAAAGCTGATATTCGCTTGGTGATTTTGGCGTAGTTTTAATTTTTGTTTGCTTAACTTTTTCTATCATATTTAAGTAGTCCGATTTATTAAAAATTTGAGTGTTCTTATTCTTCGTCGATATTAATTCATTTAAACGGTAATTCATATTATTTGATTAACTTTCCATCACTGTTTTCAAAGCAATAACAGATATAAAAAGGAACTGCACTCACTACACTTAATCGTAAATTATAGGTTAACAGTAATATTACCTACTAATACCCAAAGAGGCGCTGATATGCTAGAAGCCTGCGTACTCACATTGCCCGTCTGATAAATAGCGTTATGAATACTGCCCGGGCAATGTGATTAATTGAATCAAAGAAACTAATATTTATCACATTGTCCAAAAGCTCTGGTCAATATGCATAGTGCCCGGGTATTATGCATAGTGCCCTCATTAATTACATTGTCCATAACATATGCACCAAATGTGGAATATATTTAGAATGACAGACCAAAATTACGTCGCTACTGCTTAGAAAAATCGTAAAAAGATTTTGTTTTATAGCGTGGAACTTAAGCAGCGGATAAATTCCATAGCTCCGTTAATGTTTGTGATAAAGTAAAAATGTAAAAGGGGTATAGCGATTCAAGGTACAGCGCATATGAAGAACTCATTTCCATATAATTCCATAATTTTTTTTTTGAAGTTGACATCAAATTTTTTTTTTAATATATTTTTTACTTATTAATTTGGTAGGATTTCTTATTCTGTTATCAACCGCCTAAATTTTGGATTGATTACATAACAAAAAGTTCAAGAAAAAGAGTTTTAACAGTAAGGTTGAATGAAATAAACAAAGGCAATTGTAATATTATTCAAGTCTAACGGCCAGAATTACCGATATTTTAAGCAGAACTTAAATTTGTCGTGTTTGAAATATGACTTTTTTTGCAGGTTCAACAAAATGTCAGTCACATTCTAATTGTCATTTAAAGTAAAATTTAAGTATTGGTCAGAATGTGATTAATAACTATTACATATACTATGGCATAAATGTTACATTTTAAACACGACTTAAATTTAAGGTCTCTTTAAAATGTTGGTAATACCGACTGTTAAAAATTTATCTCAAATAAAAATCCAGTATATTTTCCGCTGCGTTATAAACACGTGCCGATAGTAATTTTTGTCAGTCATTCTAAATATTCTCTACATTTGATGTATACCTATAATAACATATTAGAAAGCCATTCTTGACATTAAGATGGGTGCGCATCAGTGGCGGCTGATTCAAGGAGGCACAGGAGCACGTGCCCCCCAAGTTAATCAAGCTTTCATATATTTATTCGTTTATCACTATTTTATTTCTTTTAATAATAAATAATAAGACCAAACTGTAAGAAATTAGCTTGTTAAGTCTCAATACTTATTTCGGAATTTCTGACCAATATTTACTTCTACAAGTTCACGTGTCCCGAGAACGCGTCATTGCCGTTACAATTAGACGGTGTGTTTATCAGGTTGTCATGACAACGGAACTCAGGAACTCCCACAGCGAAGCACAATCTACTTCGTGTACTCGAAGATTCACTGTGCACTGTGTTGCAATGCTGCAAAAATGAATGCGGTGACGTACATTTTATTAAATAGGCCTCTCAATTATGAAGACAAGCTCTACATAAAAAAACTTGGCAGACCCACCCCAAAATTAAGTACTAAAAAAACAACGGTAGGTAAAAACTAAGGAGTTTAACCGATATTTTAAAAAGGAAAATGCCTATGATTAGTTTTCATGAATGTGCGGGTGTGTGGAGAAGAAAAAATTATTTTGCTTCATTTGTCTTTTAGGTAAGCAACGATTTATTTAAGCATAAATTTGTTATTAAAGTAGGTATCAGGAAACAAACATAACAGAGGTGCAGAATTTATGAATAAAGGAAATGTAAGGTTCGACATTTTTAGTGTTTGACACCGACAGATTATAAATTAAGACCGACTAAAATACAACAGAAATTAGGTGTACGCGATTTTTTTGCAAGCCACCTCACCATACATATTATTTTCATATGTTTTGGTGGAATATTAATAAATCATCGCAGTTTGGACTTCGTTTTAATTTTATTCTTGTCGTTTTCTCTGCAAAAGATGGACCCTCACTAAATATTTTATAGAGTTCCATCAAGAGGAGAATATCTTATACCCGTTTTACACGGTCATATTTTTGTATCAACTTTATTACGAAGTGAGTGAGAAGTGCCAATTCAACCAATCAACATTCACTGTGGTAGCTTATCACTCTAACTTCGTAATAAATTTGATACAAAAATATGACCGTCTAAAACAGGCATTACACACTTTGTTTTCACAATTTAGTAAATTCACTGCATTTGTTTGATAATAATGATATACTATGCGTTAATATATTTTTTAGATAAGGGGAGGCTATGAAAAACAAAATCAAAGTCTTAAAGCATATTTTCGCGACTTACCGTTGCAGACTATTGACAACGGTTACTATTACCGCAACATTTTGACGAAATCCTACTATACACAGGCTATCGAGGGGAAGATTTATGACGTCACATATGCAGTGACCGTGTTATAAAATTAGTAACCCTTCTATCGATCTGTTGAACAAGCGGTTATTACTAGTAAGGTTATGTACGTTTACGATTTTTCGCGCCTGACAATCAAATGTTCGGTTAAGTACAGTGAAAACTGTCGTTATTAGTTCAGTCGTTATTGGTCGCAGTAGTAGGGATAGGCCGATTCTGGAACCTCCTCCGACCTTGACGGAAAAATTCAAGGTCAAGGTCGGAGGAGGTTCCAGAATCGGCCTATCCCTGACGTGACCTTCGCTATAACCTTGACATGGTGGAGGTTCCACTTTCAAGGTCAAGATCGGAGGAGGTTCCAGAATCGACCTACCTCTGACCTTCACCATAACCTTAACGTGGAGGAGGTTCTAGGTTCAAGGTTAAAGTCGGAGGAGGTTCCAGAATCGTTCTTGAGGTGACCTTGAAATGTCCTTAAAATGACCTTGAGATAACCTTGAAATGACCTAGAGGTAACCTTGAAATGACCTTGAAATGACCTCGAGGTAACCTTGAAATGACCTTGAAACGACATTGAGGTGACCTTGATGTGACCTCGAAATAACCTTCAGGTAACCTTGATATGAATTTGAATGTAACCTCTTGAGGTAACCTTGAAATGACCTTGATGTGACCTTGAAATGACCTCGAGGTAACCTTGAAATGACTTTGAGGTGACCTCTGAACGACCTTGAGGTGACCTTGATGTGACCTCGAAATAACCTTGAGGTAACCTTGATATGACTTTGAATGTAACCTCTTGAGGTAACCTTGAAATGACCTTGATGTGACCTTGAAATGACCTTTATGTGACCTTGAAACGACCTTGAGGTGACCTCGAAACAACCTTGATTTAACTTCGAAGTAACCTTAACATGATCTTCAAACCACTTTAACCTTAAAGTATGTAGCATACATAAGGAGGTGTATAATTTCGTACCTACAGATGAAGCGTGACACTCACGTTGAGTTAACCTATTGTATTGAACGTGATCGAAGTAACAGTTCTAAAAACATGTTTGAGTGTAATCAGTGCGGAAAATAATTTACGAGAATTGTTAATAAGAATCGACACATGCGTACAGCATGTCACGGTAAACGTTTGAAATTAAATGAAGCCGGTCCATCCAAAGTTCTTGACCCCGTGAACGTTGTGAAATGTGATGTGTGCGAAATATACGTTAACAGAAAGTGTTTGTCGGCACACCTACGTAGTAATTCACATAAAAGCAATGGTTTTGTAATTGTTGATAATGGTGTAGAAAAGATAGCGGGGGCATTCGGTGATAAAATTGTTTCGTATCGTATCACCGAACCCTACAACTATGTGGACGTTGACGACTTTACGTATAATATTCAAGAAAAAGTATTAACTTTGGTTCATAGTATATTGGATATTCATAAAGCGTTAAAATGGAATGTGGAAATTTTCGGAGTGTATTTCTTGGATTCTAAACAAAGTACCGAGATAAAATCTTTCAATACCAAAAATAAAATAACTTGTTTTGGAACGGATATATATAATATATATCGGGACTTCGTGAATGAAATTCATGCTAAAATGTCAGAATTTCAGGAGCGAGATTCAGGTAAAGAAATTAATTAATATATTCTTTTGGAATAATGTATAATGTTGTAAATATTGTTGCAGGGTGGACTTTGTGCAGAATTTTGTATATGGAAGTCAACATTAATAAATATAATCCGTTGAAAGCATCCAGCTTCATGTCATTACCGGCTTCAATAAGTGCGAAAAAAGCAGTGATAAACGTTAGAAATAATGACAACGCTTGTTTTGCCTGGGCGATAACATCAGCGATGTGTCAACCGACAGGTCTTCCTCAAAGGATATCTTCGTATCCCCATTATGACACGGTAGCAGATTTCACAGATTTAGAATTTCCACTGAAAGTTTGTGATGTAAAAAAATTTGAAAGTCAGAACAATATTTCTATAAATGTTTATGGACTTGCTTCCCATTATAACGGTAACGTTATAGTCTATGAAGTTGTAGGACCGTTACATTTTACTAAAAATCGAAAAGATATTCATATAAATTTGTTATTGGTTGATGACGGTAACGAAAATACTCACTATTGTTGGATTAAAAATTTATCGCGTTTAGTGTCAAAACAGACGTCACACCACGGTCACGAGAAATATATTTGTGAAGGATGTTTAATATACTTTCCATGTGTAGAAAAATTGCAACGACACGAAAGAGAAGATTGTAAAATTATCAAAACAATTTTACCATCAGCAGAGTTAAAAATAAATAAATATGGTGAATCTATCCCAGAAAATATATTACAATTTGAAAATTTTGAGAAGCAATTGAAACTGCCCTTTGTTGTGTACGCTGATTTCGAGGCTTTACTAAAACCATTAGATAGAGTTGAACCAACTCCAGATAAGTCTTTCACAGTTAAATGTTATGAACACGAACCTCATTCTTTTGCGTATTATATTAAGTGTAGCTTTAATAACAATTTGTCAACATTAAAGTTATATCGCGGACAAAATGCTGCTACTGAGTTTATAAAATCGTTAGAAAAACATATTAAAGAGATTTATGATAAATATTTAAGTAAAATTAAACCAATGCTTGATTTAACACGAGAAGAAAAAGAGGCCTACGACAGCGCAATGATGTGTCATATTTGTGAAAGACCAATATTGGATGTTAAGGAAAAAGTCCGTGACCATGAACATTTAACTGGAGCGTTTAGAGGAGCTGCTCATTCGGTGTGTAATGTTAATTTTAAAATACCAAAATTCATTCCAGTTTTCTTTCATAATCTTTCTAATTATGATAGTCATTTATTTGTGAAGACGATGGCATTAGAAGGAGAGGACGTTGATGTGATCGCGCAAAATAAAGAAAAATATATATCTTTTTCGAAAATAATACACGTAGGGGATAAGATTGTAAAGGAAAAAAGCGCAAAGTTTATTTCAAAATAAGATTTGTAGATTCTTTTCGTTTCATGCAATCGTCTTTGGAAAAATTAGGCTCATACTTGGAAGATTGGCAATGTAGGGAAATTAGGAAATATTTCAATGATGATGAAATGTTTAAATTAGTACGTCAAAAAGGGGTTTTCCCATATTGTTTTATTAACTCATTCGAGAAATTAGATTATCCCACCTTACCTTCTAGAGAAGAATTTTATGACGTGCTTTATGATGAACACATTAGTGATGAAGATTATGAAAGAGCACAGCGCGTTTGGAATTTATTTAATTGTAAAAGTATGGGTGATTACAGCGATATATATGTAACATCAGATATTTTATTATTAGCAGACGTATTTGAAAATTTCAGAGATCTTTGTATTAATAATTATAAACTTGATCCTTGCCATTTTTTCACAGCTCCGGGATTAAGTTGGGAAGCAATGTTACGAATGACGAAAATTAAGTTAGAATTATTGCAGGATGTTGATATGTTACACTTTTTCAGAATGGGTATTCGTGGTGGAGTGAGCATGTGCACTAAAAGAATTGAAAACGCTAATAATAAATTTTTACAGAGCTTTGATTCAAGCAAGGCAACTAATTATTTACTTTATCTTAATGCTACAAATCTCTATGGGCATGCGATGTGTTCGAGATTTCCATGGGGAGAATTTACTTGGTTAAGCAGAGAAGAAATTAACAATCTTAACATTTCAGAATTAGAAGAAAATTCAGATGTTGGGTACGTATTCGAAGTAGATTTGGAATATCCGACGTATTTACATGAAAAGCACAACGATTTACCGTTTTGTCCGGAAAACATAATTCCACCAAAATCAAAATATAGTAAACTTATTCCAAATCTCTGTAACAAAAGCAAATACATAATTCACTATTTAAATCTAAAGCAATGTTTGGAACATGGTTTAACATTAATTCAAATCCACAGGGCAATTAAATTTAAACAGTCTCGTTGGTTAAAAATATATATAGACTTTAATTCGCAGAAACGAGCTGAAGCGAAAAACGAATTTGAAAAAAAATTTTACAAGTTAAATAATAATAGTGTCTTCGGTAAGACCATGGAAAATGTTGAGAATCGCGTCGACATTAAATTAGCTACCAAGTGGGAAAGTCATAATCGGAGACCGGGAGCTGAATCATTGATTGCTAAACCGAACTACAAATCGAGTAAAATTTTTAGTGATCACCTGACCGCAATAGAATTAACCAAAGTACAAGTAAATTATAACAAACCTTTATACGTAGGATTTTGTGTTTTGGAAATATCGAAAACAGTAATGTACGAGTTTTATTATAATTTCATAAAACGAAAATATAACAATCATGCAGCTCTATTATATACTGATACGGACAGTTTAATATTATCCGTTAATACTGGTAATGTGTACGAAGACATAAAGCAAAATTTAGATAAATTTGATACTTCAAATTACCCAACAAATAACATTCATGAAATGCCTCAAACTGAATCAATTATTGGAAGATTCAAAGATGAATACGACGGACAAGTAATAGAATCGTTCGTTGGTACAGGTGCGAAAGCCTATTGTGTAAAGCTTACTTCAAAATGTACTAAGAAAGCGAAAGGTGTTAAAAAATATGTTATAGATAAATATTTAACTGTGGATGACTACAAAGAAATTATTGAACGAGATGGTTTCATTTTCAAAAAAATGTACGTGTTTCATTCAGATTTTCATACGGTGTACACAGAGTTGAAAAATAAAGTTGCATTATCATCAAAAGATGATAAACGTTATATTTTGGATGACAAGATTCATACTCTCGCATGGGGTCATTATAAAATTGCTGATATAGAAAGAGATAGAAAACTGAAAGAATTAATTGAAGAATTAGAAAAGGAATTAGAAAAAAGTAATACAAATAGTAAATAGATTAAATATGTTTCATTTATAATAATATACTACAAAGTAAATATGTTATTTCGTAAAATATATTTATTGTAAATAATGTATGTTTCTAATTATAATTATTAAAAAGTTATTATAAAACATTGCGTTTTGATATCCAAGCATTATGTTTAGAACTTAATCCTAAATAACTAACTAGTGCTTTATTACCTTTTTTTCTCAACACATTAATTAAATATACATCAGGATGTTTCACTTTTTGTAATTCGTACTCATAAAACCCACCAAGTATAGCTTCACCGTCAGCGTCTTTAATTAGGTATGTTCGGGGATTAGTATTCTGCACTGATGAAATTGTAAATATTTCGTTAGACCAATTTGGAGTGTACATTTTCGCAAATGCTTGTCGATATTTGCTGATGCGCACATGATCTCCAACTTTAAATTTTGCACTTCTTGGATCCACAATTTTAATATTGCTGTAGACGGACTGTAAAATAGTTTTCGCATTTCTTTGATTTATCTTACTAGGTTTGTAATCCGTCGTACTGTGAACTGTGTTGTTGTATTCTTCGATTAGTTGTGGTAATAACTTGAACCAGCTGAAATTTCCTTGCATGCTAAATTCTTTCCACATTTTGTGTTTTAATGTTCTATTAAAGCGTTCAACTATCGAACTTTTTAAATTAGAATATGTGCTGTAGTGATTAATTTTATACTTCTTCATTAAATCTTGAAAGTCTGCATTGTAAAATTCCTTTCCGTTATCTGTTTGCAGATTTCTCGGTATAGAATTTCTACCTTCAGATAAGATTGTTTGAAAAGCTTTGGTTACTTCTTTACCTGTCTTGTTTTTTAATGCTATTCCCCAAGCAAATTTAGAAAATGTGTTGATCACAGCCAGAATGTACTTGTATTGTACTTTTTTAACCACGCAAGTTTCTTGAATCGTATACGTCGTTTGATTACCTCTATTTGAAAGAAGAAATTCGCCTTGATCATTTATCTGGTCACTTTGAAAATCTAATAATGTTTCGTAAAATAATTGTCTAGAAACAATATGTTTGAGAACTGTATGTTTAGTAATGTGCCTTCCAAACTTATCAATGGTCATTGTGAACTGACCAACAAAGATGTGAAACTGAAGAATGACCTCGATATCATCCAGCTAAATACTTAAAATTTACGAAATAATTTTGGCTTCTTTCAATTCTTCGATAATAGCTATAATCTCATTGGTATGCCCTGTATGACCTGCAGATTCTGATGCTTTCAATAAACGTAATCGTTCTACTAATTCATTAGCATTATCCCAGTATTGATACTGTGTACAACTGTTAGGTATAAGTTCTTTTTCTAAAGCTCCACCTGTTTTCCAGCTTCGAGCCCACCAAACGTTTGGTGGTTTTCCCTGCATTATTGGTTTTATAATATGTGTATACTTATATCCTTTACTTGCAGATATTCGGCCAGAAGGATTATAATTTACTTTAAATGCATGAGTTCTTCTCAATATATCTCTATAGTCACGTACATCGTGAAATGTAAATTTCTCAGGAGCTTTCTTAAAAATCAGTTCATATAAACCTTTTGTACCTTTATATGTTAAGTCTCCTATTACAAGATCACGACCATCAAACGCAACTTCCGCGGCACCAATAAACAATTTCTCATCATGTTTTCTTACACCGTATTTGGTGTAAAATTCATTTTCCACATCAACATTAAATCGTGTAATATAATCACGTGGTAACGGATCAATTTGTTGTAAAGCAGCCTGTACCTCTGGTGATTGTAATTTAGATTGTAGTATTGATTTCCGTTCTTGTAAAGGAGTACGAGCATGAGCTTCGGATTCGTCTAAAGGGACACTACTGCTATCTGTATGAAACTCTTCAGCTTCTTCATAAGCAGATTTTGATGGTGGAGATTCAGGTTCTCCATGAGAGATGTCGTGAATTTCTTCTTCTTCTTCTAAGATGGAAGGTTGTTTCTTTCCAATTTCACGACCAACTGGTGTTGAAGTACTCACATCATGCTTTTCTGACCATGTAATTTGTGATGAAGGATCAGATTTTAATTTAAAAAGAGGTCTTTTTCGTATGAAAGAACTTTTCGGGTCGCCTTTAAAGCCTTTTTCACTGGCTTCGTACGATTGTTGCTCTTCTTTTGTAGGTAAAATACTGCGAACAACATCTAGCTTATTGACAATATCTCTTAGTGGTTCCACAATAGGTGAATAAGTCGCCTGAAGGTATTTTTTTGATTGCTCAATATGATGTTTTGATCGTTCGATATCGGACTTAAGTGTTTTTAATTTAGTACGCAAACTTTCACGTCCAGTAGCTAATTCAGCTTTAAGTTTATTACTCATAGCGCATCCGTTTCCTTTAACGCCTTTTACAACACTGAAGAACAATGTTAAAATGTAGTGGTTTTAAAGGTTTATATAATTGTCGAATCCTTTACGATATCTACCTCCGTTGATAGTACAGTCAGTATCAATAACTAAAAAACCAAACGGTTCCTTCCAACAAGCGTAGCATATATCACGAAACTGGTCAAAGGTCATGTCTCCATACACATGATCATCAAAAACATGTTTTAGATTTGTAGAATCTTGCCGAAATAACACTAAGAAATTACAATTATCACGAATCATTTGTTTTGGAATTGCACTATAAGTTTGACTTAAATAAAAACAATCGACATTTTTATGGCGTCCAAAAGAGAAGTATTCTTTAATTACATTTTGTGTAGTACATTGAACGTCATCAAAAACAACAACTGAATATTCTTTTACATTTGCAGGGGATATCATCTTATCAGTATCAGAAATTTCAAAGTAACCTATCTCCGGCACTGTAGGCAGTAAATGTCTAATAAAGTTATACTTTTCTTGAGATAAGGTCTTACAACAAATGTATAAATTTTTGAAACGCAGCCCATTAGCGTTTACCAACAAAGACACTATCAAATTACTTTTACCACTTCCACTTTTACCACTGATTATGGCACGTTTAGTTGATCCTCCGAAAAGAGCACTGTGACGTTTAAAGGTTTCGTTTATGATTGCATCATCAAAATTTTTTATAGGTAACTTTAGAGACTGCTGTTTAAACTTCATATTTCTAAAACAGTACTTTTCTGAAACGGTACTTTCACTCTTTACCAATTGCGGCACTCTATTATTATGTTGTAGTTATTAATATCATCTGCTATTTATAGTAAAAATGCGTGTTCTAAGAAATTATTTATTTATAACTTTAAAGTTATAAATATAACAAACTAACAAAAACAACTATAAATAACTTAAACTAAAAAAACTATAACTTAAACTCTAACAGAGCGCCTCCACCAAACTAAATACTATAAATAACTTAAACTAAGAGAGCGCCTCCACCGTAGTCTCGCCCAACCGACAGGGCGATCTACCGCTCTAATCTAATCTAATCTGGATCACTCTAGAACTTATTCCGGCCAATATATTGCTGTAAGGGGGTGTTGCGGTCTTCGAAATCTCCTCTCCATCCAAGTTCTAAAGTGATCCAGTTTACTACAATCTTCACTAATCCAATCTCTAATCTTCACTGTAAAAGTATCTTCACTGTAAAAGTAATGTTATTAAAAATGTTGAAATGCAATAATAATAAACAAACCCATGACTCATCCATCTCGGTGGATGATGGTGCAGCCTCCACTTCCACCTGCACCTGCACAGTTTTAGCCGCTGGTGGGAAGAGCGGCTGAGCCGTTGGTGCAGGGAAGAGCGGTTGAGGCTGCGACCCCAACACAGGCGGCACAAAAACCCCTCGTTTGACTCGCCTCAAACGAATACGTTGAGGCTGCTCCGGCAGTGGTCGACGAGGCGCCGCCACTTGCTGCTCCGGCGGTCGCCGTTCCGGCGTCGCCGTCAGCGTTGGTGTTGGGGTATATGATGGTGAGATTGGTGAGATGGGTGACTGCGGAAACCCAAACGACGAATAATTAATTGTCGCGGTTTCCGCATTCACTAGTGTTCCATCTGGTAACTGGATGAGTACAAAAATAAGTACAAAAATAATATATCTGTAAACTGTAAAACTAAAAATAATTGACTCACTTTCAATTCCACCTGCTCTAGGCAAATGGATTTCACTACAGATCCATTGGTAGAATTAGGTGAAGACATCTGTAAATTGAATAACTTTAATAATATAGATGTCTTATTAGGTATACTTTATACCTAATCTATCTCTTGGGAACAACTTCATTTGAAGAACAAACCATTGAACAACAATAAACACAGACATATCTACCTTAAGAATTATCATAAAGTAGATATGTCTGCGGCAAGACTATGAAATAAATCTTGGATTAGCCTCAGACGGTCCTGTACAAGCGAAATTTTATCGGATTGTTCGCTCAAAGCCCGGTCAGTCGGAGACCTTAGGCGAACTATACGCATGATTTCGCCACATGTTTCTAACTCGTCCGTGACTTTTCTAAGATTTTTCTCACCCTGTAAACAATAATTCCTTACTTCAGGCATTATTCCATCATAATAATTTTGGACTGGTGTTGAGATAATTCTAGATAAATTGGAAAAGGGTTCTTGTAAAGGAATAAAGGGTAAGGGTTCTTGTAAAGGAATAGAGGGTGCTAAGGGTTATTGTGAAGGAATAGAGGGTGCTGGTGCTTGTGAAGGAACTGGTTGTGAAGAAACGAGTGGTTCTGAAGAAATGATAGGTGTCGACATTCGGGGCTGCAGTGGTTGTGAAGAAACGACCTGAGGTGCTGGAATTTGAGGTTCTGGGGATGGTTGAATCTGAATATTGGAAATAATGTTAACTCTGTTAACATTATCCCCAATAGGTGATTGAGCTGGTGATAATTGAGATATCTCCATTGATCGGTCTGATATATTAATTATCTCAGAATCACCAGATTCATTAGGATTTAGCGGGATATTATCTGCAACAACTCGAAGTTGCGACTGACCTAACAACTCCGCACTAAACTTTTGCTTAGACAAAAACATTGAGTCTGAGTCATTTTGCGGCGAACGTAAAGATGAAAGGATAGCTGCTCTTCGATTAACAATCCTAGTCATCCTTTGTTGACGCCTAAATAACGCATACTCATGTTTAGGCAACCACAAACTTTCAGCGGTCCTTAGATGAGAAGATTGACTACCTCGCCGCGTACATCTGCGATTACCCCGCGTACATCTGGTACCCCGCGTACATCTGGTACCTCGCGTACATCTGGATTCACGAGAAAGAACGTCATAAAGTTCAGAAATAGAAGCAGGTGCAAGTGTAGAAATAGGAGCAGCTTTAGAAATATGAGCAGGTTTAGAAATAGGAACAGATTTAGAAATAGGAACAGATTTAGCAGCAGCATGTTTAGAAACGATAGATTTTGCGGTGGAAACGGTTGCGGTGGAAACGGTGGAAGTAACGATAGGAGTAACTATTGATTGTTGGGAAACTAGTGAAACGGATTGAGTGGGTTTAAGAACGGATTGGATAGGTTTAAGAAAAGATGAAATAAGGGGTTGTGCGGGTTGAACGGAAACTGCTTGAAGTGGCTTTGAAGGAATTGAAGGAATAATGGCTATAAATTGAGGAATTTGAGTTTGAAGCGGAATTTGAGTTTGAAGGGATTGTGTTTGAAACAGGGGTTGTGTTTGAAGGGACAGGGGTTGAATTGTAGACGGGGTTACTTGAGTTTGAAGGGGTTTTGTTTGAAGCGGAAGGGATTGAATTTGAAAAGAAGTAGACGGGGTTAGTAAATTTTGTTGAACCGGTTGAATTTGAAAAGAAATATTCGGCGTTAGTAAATTATTTTGACTTAAACGATCTATCTCGTCACCAAGTACGGTCAAGGCAGAATCAACTGCACCTTCCTGGAGGAAGTAGCCATTGTCAATGTCATTCCACCAGGATGGCACAGCATTTGCCTGAGTGGTAACTGCACTCTGAGAAGTTTCTGGAAGTGCAGAAACCACGCTAGTAGTAATTGAAGTTGAAGAATTAGTATCCTGCAAATATTGTTGTAAAATTGAACGTTCTTCATTTCTGCCACCAATATTCGACATTACTGTTATGTAAATACACGGGATGCATTAAAACATATCATTTTAGTAATCGTATATAAAAAATACAAAAATACTCACTATTAGATTGTAGGATTGAGATTCAAGAAAAATCTAAGATCTGCAAGGAACAAGGAACAAAAACAGTATTAAATTGTATTATCTTCAAATGTATTATCTTCATTAATAAAGAATGAACAGCATTATATTATGATAAGTAATAAAGAATTAAAAGAGGACTTACCAGTACTGTTGTAGAAAGCACTTATGATGTTAACTGAACGGAAAACTTCTTATATACCCAAAAAGTGAACGTTAAACCTTCAGAAATAATGTAATGGGGATTGTTTCATATTTGCAGGAATTGTTTAACATTTGTAATATCTAAAGGTTACATAAATGATGCAATAGGAAATTTCTATCATGTATTTCAATAACATCTAGAGGTTACATACCAGACGGGTGTGGGAATTTTTATGACATCCTGTTTTCCAAGGCAAAATGGAAGACTGGAGACTGGACAAGGTAAAATGGGAGGTCACTGGCCAAGGTAAAATGGGAGGAGGATGATCAAGGTTTAGTGGGCGAATTGCGAATTCGCGAATTATTAATATTAGAAATGAATTTGCCGTGTCGTAACTTTCTCTTACTTGCTCTATTTTATATTATTGTGATTCATTTCAAATCGAAGAACGCAACGTGTCTTGAACACATGTAGTTATTTTAATTCATATCCTGATTTGTCTCGACTGTAAATTATGTTAAATTGTTTAACATTTCTAATATCTAAAGGTTACATAAATGATGCAATAGGAAATACCTACGCAATCGAATGCATAATATAATATATGCAAAATATGCAATAATGCAAAAAATATCAAGTTATTTCCTTTTAAAACTGTCTGATATAAGTTTATTTTGATTCTATAAAAAACTAAACACGAACGAAAATGTGTTTTGTTTTTACGATTCGTTTCTATACAGGGTATTTCAAAATCTTAACGCTTCAGTAATTATTATTATAAATAACGAATAAAGCAAGGTGTTCTTTTTGATTTCTTTTATTATAATAATTAAGCATAATTACATAAATTACAATTCATCTTACGGGGCGCTGGACCGTCTTTTGCGTCGCTGAAATCCAATTGGAAACAATGATGGTGTTCACAGATTCTGAACATTTGTAGCTCAGCTTTCAAACGATCAGGAAGCTTATTGTAGACAAATTCTAGATCAGTAGATGTGACCTTGTGAGCTAAATACCATTTGGGGAAGTAAATTAAGTCCTTGTCAGGTATATCGGAGAAGGAATGGTCTCTTTCATACTTGTTCATAACATCGCCAACCTTTTCTACTGTGTATTTTATAATTTGCTTGCAAAAAAGACGTCTCAGCGAATCCATCGCGAAGCTGAACTTTTCTTTCAATAACTAAGAACCAAAGTTCCCTCACAATATATCACAAATGCTTCTTGAAAAATTACGTTTTTGTAACTGGTTCATTATAAAATAATATAGATCATACACGTTGGTTAATGCGCACATACAAGTTCTTCTTAAATGAAACGGACACTTGGCTTCGGACTGTTGTAATTTTTGCACATTTCCGTAAATTTCACTCAAATCCATTACAGGTATTACACATGTACTTCCTGTAAGAATTCCACGTAGAAACCGAGTCTTCTCCGTTCCTTTAACGTATACAACTTTGGCTGTACAACACAAAGAATTGATAATTGCATCAAAATCCGATAACGGAACGAATCCAGTATTCCAGTGAATGCAATGGTGGTTAGTCATTAACCAGTTTGCAACATTCCGATATTTTGTGGATACTAATGACAAACTGGTGTGAGGTTGAAACATAAAATGACTTACTTTATTTTCACTATCGTAAGAAGCCAACTCTTTCGGTATAAATTTATTATCTTCCACTTTAAATCCTTGGATATCAATGATAATAAACTCTTTCATGGTTCCGTTGATGTTGCTTCTTAGAAAATCAAATTACGTTTAGCTCATATCCTCACTTTTAATAATGTTATTACCCTTCAACGTTTACATCAACTGACGTACGATTTTTGTGAGAGGTAAATAAGAGAATGCTTTGTCGTGCAGAATTAAACAGTATGCGATAGTATCTGCCTTAATATTTTCTTTAGTTGTAAACTCAATTCTGATTTCTACTGCACTTTTATGCATCGTATCTTTTTGAAACGTGCAGTCAATTCCTATTAAAGGACATCGAGCTAATTCCTTTGGATTAAACCAAGGTTGGCTACTTTCACGATGGTAATATTTTTCTTGGAATCTAGAATACATATCGTATAGGATGGCATATTTATTATTCTCAATGTCGATGTCTAAATTATCATATGGATATCGTTCACCATTTAGAAATACTGTTAAAGATTTTAACTTAACATCATCAAACAGACTCATGTTAGCATCGACAACACCCTTCCTCTTAGTCTGAAAAGCAATAATTATATATCTTGGCGTTTCTAACTGTGGAGCAGTTTTTACTGTCCATGAATGATTTGTAGTAGTTGGAAGGGAAGGGTACTCGTGTAATTCCCAGCTCCTAAAAGGGACCTGTATTTCAACATCTCTATCTGTTATCCTCGTTAAAACCAATTGCTCTCGCAATCCTACTGATACATGCGGCATCCTCCATACAATTTTATCAATTGTTAATTTGATTTTTTCAGCTGTATTACTTTCAAAAATTGCATCACCGTCATCATTCGTTCTAATCAACACCTGTTCCTGCCTCATATTCAAGATTATCTTTCTATAATCTTCCCCAAAACCTAACAATGTCTTTAAAGGTACGCTTGCTGCGAAATTTCCCTTAACGTCGAGTACATTGCTTATTCTTGCTTTCTCCTGAAGCCATCCTGCATTTTCCAATTTTATTGTTTCGTTGGGAGTAAAAGAAAAGTAACCTTTCATCGTGGACGTTACCCCAACATTTCTTACCGAATCGACCTGCACTCCATTCAGAAGATATCTAATCTCGCTAAACATATAAGCCACTGGATTATTTATCAACTGTGCTGTAGGACTATGCTTGGTATTATCGCTAGCCAAACGAAGTCTTCCCTCTACATACAAATAACTTTCACATGGTAAAGTGTAATTGTCAATTTCCGGAACTGTTATTCGAACTTCATCGTTATTACCAAATGATGAACCGAATGGTAAGTGTGAATGATACTCAACGTTAGTTATTGAAGTATCCATTTT